>MIQA02023161.1:0-19865 GCA_001887855.2 Sclerospora graminicola | reverse complement strand
GATGAAACAACTCCCCACATGGCCCCGATCGGGGCCGATCTGGGTTATAGTATAGTTGACTATAACCCAGGAAAGGTTCGAGGTGTTAACCTGGATTCTTTGCATAAGAAGAAAATAGAAAAAGACAGAAAAAACATGGGGGCGGATCATTGTGATCCACCTAAAAAATATGTGAAACCTAAACCGAAGATCTTCGAGGAAGACGAAGAGAAGATCGAACCAGCCGAGAAGACCACTGTCCAAGATGTGGAACGGCTGTTCTATCTTCGAGAGTTTCACAAGTTCCTGACTACCAACCAAGTGATGAAGATCATTAAGCCTAAGATCATCGGGAAGCTTGAAGGTCGGGCGACCAGGCCGGTGATCACAGGCAGTCAACTTGATCTGATCAGGAACCTCTTGGCGCAGATCGACGAGGTTGGCTTCACTACTGGTGCTTTCGACGCGAATTTGCTTTTCGATCTGGATCAAGAGACGATCAGAGAAGCTATGACAACTCTTTATGATCACCTTGCCTCGTTACTCGGGGCGAACCCCGTGGTCCAGTCGCCGATCGCGGATCCTTCACACCGATCGCAGTTGGTTGAGTATCCTATGGATATGGAGTCAATATATCAATCGTCATCACAATCTGGAGCAGACTCCACCGACTCCTCGGTTGGGATCACACGTATGACGTTGGGCCCGAAAGGAGCAGATTGACTCCAAGATCGAGTCGCAGAACAAGAAAAGGAAGCCTGAACCTGGTCGAGTCGGATCAGATGATAGTTTTGAAGATGCTCAAGAAGTTCCACAGAACGATCCGACTCCCAACAGTAATCCTACCAACATACCGGAGGTCCCAGAGCAAATGAGAACCATGTTCGCGACTATGATGAACCGATTTGCGAGTGAACAATACGGATTACCTCAGTACACACCTGGGCAAGGACAACCATGGCGATCGACACCAAACATGAATCAATCCACTGATAAACCGGTCAAGAAACCCGTGGATGTGGATATGGAATCAGTTCGATCGGCCGGAATTGTTCGATCGATATGCCAGGTCGGTCACCAGGATCGATTTCATAGATCGCGACGTGGACATGGAATTAGAAGGAGAGATCAGTCAGCATTTTGATCCGGATGATTTGGATATTGAGATGCCTCGTAGGGCGAATATGGCTTCCGCGCAGGCATTCGACAGTGATTCCGGAACGATCACTCGAGTACGAATGTCGGCGATCTCGGAATTAAAAGATTTCACTGGCAAGGATATGGATGATGATCAGGCTAGAGCTTGGTTGAGTCGGACTAAATCAGCCTTTTTGAGAGACAAGACACCGGAAGGTGAAAGATGTCTGATCTTCGCTGATCTAATGAAAGGTCCGGCCAAGAACTGGCTTAAGCAGCTGAGCCGAGAAGTGCGTTTAAAGTGGCCTCGATTGTGTGAAGAATTTGAAGAGCAGTATTGCAACTCGGGGGTGTCTGTTGCGAGACAGTATTACCACATGAAGAAAAGATCCGACGAAACACCGATGGAATACTTACATCCGCTGAATGTTGCTGGTCTACGCGCGAAAATGCCGATCAAGGACCCACGACACCCGGATATAGCTCGCGAGCATGTCGAACACTTTATTGGCACTCTGGATAATCGTGATCTGGCTGATCAGCTAACCCTGCTCCGTATAAAGGATTCGAAGCAATTGGAACTAACTCTGAGGACGTTGCAGCGAGCCAAAAGTCGACAGCCCAAGGTCGAGGTAGGATCGAACCGGTACCGGTCGAAACCACATCCGGACCAGGGCAAGATACCAGCGGCACGACCAGCCAGAGCAATTCGGATGATCACGAAAGAATCAGACAGTTCCAGTTCGGAAGAGGAAAGTGGTCAATCAAGTTTAAGCTCGGACGAGGAACAGTATCGTCATATCTTTACGACGGAGCCAGTATATCGCCCGAGATCATCGATTAACGGCATGGATGGACGAAAACCTGGTGGGGTTCAACCTGATCAAGACCGATCTCGTAAGAAATGTGTGCTTTGTGGGTCGACCAGACATGGAGATCGTGATTGCTGGAAAAGAATTACGTGTGGAAAATGTGATCGTAAGGGTCACCCTTCAGATCATTGTTTTTTCGTATGCAAAACTTGTGGGAAGATTCACGACGCCGGTGCCTGCCCTATTGAAGAATTGTTCAATCTGATGCGCAAGTGGTATGTGCCGACTAAACATGCTGGCATGCTCCCACCTGATGTCGAGAAAATGTTAAACTAGATCGCTCGCCAGGTTGGAATCTGGTTCGAGCCGAGGGATCTACGCTCTGCATCTATGCATATGTCGGTAGCGGAAATAAGTTTGAGGAAAAGAAGATAACCGACAATACATGTTCTAATTCAAATTGCATCGATCGATGTCGGATTCACAGTCTCAGAGTGGATGAATATCGGACGTGATCATGGAGTTGGACCTACTGCCCGGTGAATCCCGAGGATACTGGAAGTATCACTCCCCCGACAAGTGGTTCAAACAGGCTAAAGCTAATGGAAAGATCAACAATGAAAAAGCCACTATTTTATTTAACTCTGGGGTAGAAGCCTCGATCATCGACTCGTAAGGTGGGATGTCGTATAGACAAGAACCAAGAGCCAAGAATGTGTTGGGATCGGAGAGAGTTCATATATGACGGAAGGACGATCACGTGTGAAGATCACCTTGGCAGGATCCCTGGTCTACTTTTTTAACGCTTGGGTTGGACGGTTAGCCGGTCAGGACGCGATACTGGGGATGGATATTATGGTGCCAGCCGGTATACGACTTGACCTGTCTCATGGAACCCTGACTCTGCCGGATGAGGTGCAGATTCAGTTATCCGGTCGACGACCTTTGTATGGTATTCATGTGCGGATGCTAAAAATGGGTCAGTATGAGAGCATCGGGGTATCCCGATCAGTCGATGTCATGATTCGGCCGAGTGATCGGCAACAGAAATAGTGGTTAACCCGTGGTGAACGATGGGTACCAACGTTCGTTAAAGGTATCGGCCGATCAAGCTACATCAGGGTCACGAATATATCCGATCAGCCGCTGATCGTCCACGAAGACATGATCTTAGGGATGTGGTTGCCCGAAGGGAAAGTACCTCGACAGATCGGATATGTTTCAGTGGGATCACGAAGGTACATTGAATGGCAGAATCTGGCTTATCAAGCTACCACGGACCTGATCAGTGACGAAGACTTAGCGGATGAAGATACCTCACCTATGGTCGAGAAGCCGGAATAATCTACGCCGACCAAGCTGCTGATCAGGAGGCCACCGATCGAAGCGACAGGGGAAAGCCAGGTCAAAGAAGGTCCACAGATATTGAGTATGATTAGGCCCGGCTCACCGAAAACAACGGACCAAGATAGCGGAAATGACAGTGAGGAGTTCAAGAACAATCGTGAGAAAGAAAAGGAGGATGAATCAGCCGAAGTCATTACGGAGGAAGGTGAACCCGAAGTAAACCATCAGTCGAGTGACGCACAAGGAGCGACTCAAGATGACGCTGATCAGAAAAAGGCAGATCAGGTGGACGAACAAGTGTGTATACACGAAGGTGGCGATCAGTACATTGAAGGTATCGAGATGCAGATGGCCGTTTTACCAGAAGTATCGCCCAATATGCCAGAAGTCACCATGGAAGATCTACAGGTCGGTGATCCCGAAGTGAACACTCCTGAGCAGATCGATCAGCTAAAGAAGATCATCTGGAAGAGGCGTCACTTACTGATGGGGAAAGGTAACGCCCTACCCCCAGCCGCATTCGGAGCTGTTTGTGATATAGACGTGGGGAATGCGAGGCCGATCGCTCAGCGTTGTCGTAAAGTTGCACCTCAATACCGGGAAAAGTTATCCGATTTGATCAAGGGTTTGCTGAGTACAAAGATCATCCGACCGTCAACATCGCAGTGGGCTTCACCGATCGTGATTGTGATTAAGAAGAATGGGGTTGGTATTCGATTGTGTATCGACTATAGAATGGTGAATCGCCTCACGAAGTTGATGGTCTATCCGATGCCCCTGATCAATGATTTATTAGAAGATCTGGATAAAGTTCTATGGTTTTGTTCGCTGGATATGGCTAGTGGTTTCTGGGTGGTTTCGATGACTGATCGCGCTCGAGAGATCTCGGCTTTCGTTACACCTTTTGGGCTTTTTGAATGGAATCGGATGCCGTTTGGATTAAAGAATGCCCCACAGATCTACCAGAGGCTGATAGACAATGCTCTCTATGGGTATTTCCAGATCAGTGCTGATCGGGAAGCCACTGATCTACATGATGTGTTTACGGAAGGTGAACCAGACCAAGATCAGGGTCGATCAGTGTTGGGAAGGAGATCATACATAGATGACATCTTGGTCCCAGCAACATCCTGGGATATGCTATGCGATAAGGTCGAACGACTCCTGAACACCTGTAGGCGCTGGAATTTGTCGATCAGTGTGGTCAGGAGTTTCTGGGGTCTACCCAAGGTCGCTTACCTCGGCCATAACGTGTCGATTCAAGGATTGGAAGCAAACCCGAAAGATCTAGCTGCTCTCAGCAACTTACCTTTCCCCCGATCACTGAAGGCCATGCAATCCTTCCTCGGATCTCTGAATTATTTTAGCAGATTCATCGAAGACTTCTCGATTTACGCCGCTATACTATATGAACTGAAGGAAGTTGATTATCATGGACTACGAGAACGTGATCGGGTAGGAGGATCACCAATTGAGACTGATCACGAAGTTGGAGTTACTGAAGCGGATCTCATGACTGGATAATTGATCGATCGAACTGTGCCAGGGTCAGAGGACCATATGAAGCGAGCTATGGTAGCTTTCAGTATGTTGAGTGCGAAGATGATCTCGACACCGATACTGAAACATTTCGATCCGGAGAAGATTCCCGTGGTGATGCTATATGCCAGTAAATGGGCAATATCAGCCGCACTGGTCCAAGATCACGATGGAGTTTATTGCCCGGTGACGTTCACAAGCCGAACATTAAAACCGAACGAAGTTAACTATGGTATTGTGGATAAGGAGGTGCTAGCATTATTACGTGTATTGGATGTTTGCTACTCTATGCTGGTAACTAGATCAATTAAGGTATTATCCAGGCGATCTAGTTTGGCGTGGTTACTGTCCGCGAGTGGTTTAGATGGAAGACTGGGGCGATGGGCAGCGGTGTTATCTCAGTGGACCTTGGAAATCATCAAGTGCACCAAGGGCGAAGAAGAAATTCTTGGAACACTAGCAGCCAGCATCACGCCCCGATCAGAAGTCGATGAAGCCCTGATCGAGGTCGCTCCTCGGAAGCAACCACGTGAATCGATCACTATACCCCCACCGATCGTCGGCTCGGAGGAAGATCTGATCGTCGTAAGTTTCGACGGATCAGCGAGTGTGAAGAAAGGCGTAGGGGCGTATAGCGCGTTGTTATGGAAACTGCCTGAATGGACTGTTATATCGGCCGGTTCAGATTATACTCCAGGTATCACGGTCAATGAGGCTGAATATCGTGGTCTGCTGCTAGGTTTGGATCTCTTGCAGGAGAAAAAGATCGGAAGAGTAATCATATGCGGAGATTCAAACCTGGTAATTCGGCAGATCACTGGAAAGATCGACTGTAAAGCGCCGCGTTTGAAGCTGCTGAACGATCCCGTTATGAAAGTTTTACGTGGATGGCCAAGACATGATCTTTTACATGTGAAACGTGATTGGAATCGGAGTGCAGATCACCTAGCCACTATGGCCATGCGTGATCAGACCGGATCAATAGTTACTGATCAAGCGTTGCTGGAAGAACTGGTGGAGATCAATAGGCTGCCTGAGCTGATCCGTGTGGAAGATGAAAAGGAAGCAGCCCAGATCTTGATTACGACGAGATCACGAACCAGATCACCACCCAACAGATCACCCTCTCGCGAAAGCCTGACAGAAGAAATAGTACAGGAGATGCGGATCGAAAGAATTCTCAAGGCTCAAGACGAGGAAAAATGGATCGTTGATTTGAAGGCGTTTCTAAAGGGTGATCTGGAGAAGCTGAGCCAGGGTGAAGCAAAAGATTGTGCCAAGATCGCGTCCAACTACGAGATCGACGAAAATGACCTATTGTTTTACTATGCTCAAGCTGATCAGGCCGATGCGGATCTGGACCGATCGGCAAGGCTCGTGATCCCGGAGACTTTACAAGCTGATATCTTACACCATTATCACGTCAGTTTAGAGGGTGGTCACCATGGCGTAGGCCGAACGTATCACAGGATCCGTAAACATTTTCATTGGAGAGGCTTATATCGAAGTATACAAAAGTTTGTTGGGACATGTACGGATTGTGAAACTGGAAAAGGTATGCCAAACATCCGGGGAAGATCACCTGGAAATATCCAGGCGACCTACCCTTTCCAAGTGATAGCGATGGATCACATACCGTCCCTGCCAAAATCGTTCAAGGGCAACACAGAGTTGCTGATCTGGACTGATCTGTTCACGGGATTGGTGATCGCGAAAGCGGGATCTACCCGAACAGCCCAACAAGTCGCTTGCAGTTATGAAGAATGTGTCTTTAGGCGGTTTGGAGCTAGTGAGGTGATCAGGCATGATCGGGAACCAGGTTTCATGGCCGAAGTTTTCCGATCATTCAATCAGATGCTTGGTCAGAAACAGAGCGCGACCATGGCCTACCGTCCGCAAGCGAACGGTAAGGCCGAACGCATGGTACAGACGCTAACCAGAGCTATCAAGATGTATGTCGCGGATTCCGCTCAACAAGACTGGGATGAGTATGCAGAGAGGCTGGTGTTTGCGTTGAACTCCTCTTTCGATCGGATCAGGGGAGATACTCCGTTCTACTTGGCGTATGGTTGGGACCCCCGATCTACCATCGAGTCGGTGATTCCTGTTGGATGTACCCGAGGTCGAGATCGCGAAGCTCGTCGATGGCGTATGGGACTCCAGCGCCATTACCAACATGCGCGGGAACAAGTGAACGAACGACTGCGGAGGGCGATCCAAGAAAGAGCTGATCGAAATAATGATCAAGCTGACTCACATAAGCTTCCGTTTCGTTCTTTCCATAATCATTAATATATCACGACAGCTTCTTGATAACTTTCACGTTCCATATCCACACTTCATATCCAGGTCCCAATATTGTCTCTATTTTGTATATCGATCGTTTACATGTATGCAAATGTAGTTCTCGTGCATTATATGTATATATATATA
This sequence comes from Sclerospora graminicola, assembly GCA_001887855.2. Lineage (NCBI taxonomy): Eukaryota > Oomycota > Peronosporomycetes > Peronosporales > Peronosporaceae > Sclerospora > Sclerospora graminicola. The sequence goes on along the minus strand of MIQA02023161.1, from coordinate 12,618 downwards.
TATCCATTGGCTCTGAACCAGCTCAACCACCTTAATCTCCACCTGTTCGACCATTACCTTTGGCTGATCTGTCACAATGTGCCAACCCAGACTATTGAGACTCCTGGTTGCCCTCTTCGTGGGTTTGCATTACTTCAAATCGATTTCGTCTCACCCGATACACGTTCAAACTCTCTTAGTAAAGCTTCACAGTTCAGATCCCGTTCATCTACCCACTTGGGATCGTCATAACCTTTCCACTGAACCAAGTAATCACGCTGGGTTCGACGAAATCGGGTCCTCTTGCCTGATCGGGTATCCAAAATATTTTCCACTTCAAATTCATTCTGATCCAGCGTTCTTTCCCAACTGTCCTCGGGCAAGAGAGCATCGTCGAAGTCGAACCTTGGCTGATCATCGGATGACAACCTGGTTTTTGGGCGATCGGATATCGAACCGGGATCAAGGGTCTGGCTTTACTTGGATCGCGTGAAAGAAGGATATGCCAGGAAGTTAGCGCATTTGTGGCATGGACCATTCCGTATATCCGAATTGATCGGCGATCATGCCGCCCGGTTGATCACTGCTGGTACCGATTACGGAATTTTCCCGATCGTCCACTTGTCGAAGCTGAAGCTGGTCCGGGAATACCAATCACGGGCCATACTTCGTGCGCAGACAAGAAACCGTAAACGCCGGATGATCCATGGGGCTTGATCGGTATTGGTTTCGCCAGGGCGCTTGGTGATCGGCAAATATCAAGGCATCACGCAACGTGCCGATCGGAGTCGGGTGTCCATAACCAGGATACCACTCCACTCCGTCGGCCTTGATGCCTCGAGCTCCCGCCCGGCGAACAGGAAGATGCAGCACGGCAGGAAACAAGAAAACGTCCAGGTCGCACTCGCCGCGTTTAATCCCATTGACCACATGGTCACAGATCGCGGCCCAGGCAGCCCCGGCTTTGATGCGTCGGCGCTTGCGAGCATGATAATAATGCTCAAGCCACGCGTCCTTACGCATCGCCGCCGTGATCGGGAAATGGTGGGTCGCCTCCCATATCGCTCGAACATGCTCTTGATAATACAGGGCCAGACGTCCTTGCAGATCGACAAACCAGGGGCGATTAGGAAATTCCAACCCGGGTATAGGCGTCATGAGGACATCCCAAGGTTCTGAATCGATCAGAAGCTCGATGGCCCCCTGGTCAGCACACTCGGTTGCCATTGCGTGTCCTTGGGCGCCGACGACCTAATTGGAAAAATCCATCCTGGCGGACGGGACCACAAGCGAGGGACGAGTTTGCTCCTCACCGAAAGAACCAGAGGCGTCAGATCCCATACCTGATCGGCACTCCAGGGTCGTCGAGTTGCCATGTGAGCAGGCGAGGGTTTGCCCTGCATAACGACGTATAGATCCATGAACCGTTGATTCGGATCATAGCTATAGTCGTCCTGCTCGATCGACGACTTGCTTGCTGGAATGAAGACGCCCGTGAAGTTGGGCGGTCGGGTGGTCAGCGTCGTATTTGCGGGTGGGGGAATGCTGGGAACAGCCGAAGCCGGTTGCCTCTCCTCCAGATCATCTTCGTCCTCGCCATCGGAGTCAAGTAAAGCGACGGCCCGGGTCAGCGAAGTTACGCCCGAAGGGGTCGCCACTGGAACTCGACGATCAGCACTGCGTGATCGGGCCAGAGCAGATAACGTCTTTTCGTCCAGATCGGTCGACTCGTCGTCCGAGTCAACAATAAGACGAGAGCGCTTGGCGGGAGCCACCTTCTTCTTCGATGAGCTTGCCCGTTTACGCTTCGCAGCACTCAAGATCGAGGAGACCGATCTCGAGGCTACTGGTAAATGGGATGGAGTAGACGCAGAAGCCGCTGCAGTACTGATCACGGGCTGATCAGCACCATGGGTCGGCGCGGAGAACGTGGGCGATGACGGGGCAGACTCGGGAGGTTGCGACGGTGTCCCGGACGGAGCAAGAGAGCTGATCAGCTCAGGAAATCGTTGCAAAGCCGTCCGAAGAGACCTCGAATCGGTGTTCGGGTCGGTCCACCTGTCCATGGTCTGGACCGCAACCTTCCTTAAGTAGGCGTTACGTTGGATCCAGGGGCGATCATCGAGCTCTAGGGTTTCAAGTTTAACCCGAGCAAGATTAAGCTCGCGCCGACAATCTTCAGCTTCTTTCCGACTCTCGCACAACTTTTTCTGTATGTTGGCGCGGCCGAGGCGTGAGTCTGAAAAAAAGCTGCTTCACCAGGAGCTGGACCTGCTCATCTGAGTAGCGCATCTCGACTTCCAGACGCTCCACGTCCTCAGCAGTACGAATCTTGTCACGAAGCAGCTGATCATGGTCGAGACGGTGGTCATCGAGCTGTTGCAAATGACCCACCATCTCGACCATTGAACTCTTCATCGCCTCGATGCGTTCGTCTGGAAGCAAGCATGAAAAATTATATACAGATCGCAGAAGAAACAAATGGGACGAGCATATCTTGATTTCGAACAGTAACAGACAGCGAACGAATCATCGACTGTAGAGAAGTGACGGTATCCGAAGGCTTGGAGATGCGCAGAGCAGCGAGGTCAGCAGACAGCCGATCACGCTCCATTAACAGACTCTGGACGCGGTTTGTCATGTCTTGCAAATCTTGATTAAGTCTGTCGCGATCTAATCGTAGAGCCGACAGCTGGCTAGCCAGATCGGCAGAATCACGTTCCAGGGTATCGATGACGACCCGACGGTCGAACAACTCGGCATTAAGCGCCCGATTGGTATCATATAGGGAAACCAACTCGGGAATTGCGCTTCGGAGTTCCAACCGTAATCGGCTAGTTTCCATGGACCCCAGCGTGAGTGGACCAGATCCCTCCACTAGACGAGCTAGCTGCTCCAAGTAACTGACAGGGCGATCCGAAGAAGGCCGAGCGGGAAAACTCCAAGGCGGACGATACGAAGTCAGGGTCGTCGTGGGACTGATGAGGCTGGTCGTGATCGTGGCCGCGGTCGTGATCAGGGGGGTTGCTGGATCAGCTGAACTTGAACTGGAAGGTGAGTCAGCGATCGAAGGGGCAGCCGAAGATGCCAGAGAAGGAAGGGAAGATCGTCTCGAGTCAGCCATGGGTAGTCGCCAAAAGGGAAATTTGGAAATGAATGAGTCGAACTGTAGTCGCGCAACGACTGCAGCTCGACTCAGGGGCGGCTGTGGTAAAGCAATCTGGAAAAATGTTGAGAGTGAGGTGGACCACACATGGCCGTTGATTGGTGACGATGGAACATCCATCAGGATGAGACAGTTGATGGGTGGGACAGGCTGATCGAGCATACGACGAAAAGGTAGTGGACTACGGGTGCTCATGATATGAAGGAATAAGCCAAGCACAGTTACTACGCCCGGTCCCAGACACTAACGGAACAGCGACGATCACGATCGTGATCGGGATAACGTTTATTAAATGGAAATCACGTGGATGTATGACAAGATCGGCAGGGACAAGTTAAGATATCGAAGCGATGGTGACGTGGCACGTCAGAGACAGTTATCGGGCCGAATTATGAACAGTGCAGATGTTGAAGTGGAATACGATACGAAGTTCCGGCCCGATCGGCCGAGCCAACTGATTATGCCCAAAAAACGAAGAGCAGATATGGAATGGAATGGGGCATGTGGAATGTCGAGTTGTGCGAGTAATGCCAAGTCAAGACAAGTGATGATGGCCGGTGGATCTGTCCAGGGATGATGTGAGAAGGCTCGATCAGGCCCGATCGGCTGAAATCGGTGCGATCTGGTTACCCCGACAGGGGATGAAGGTCAGGAATATGGCCGAGTGGGTAGACAAAGTCGCTGTGATGATGATCCAGAGAGTTTTCGAAGTGATCTAGGGCTGATCGCCCTGATCACTACCGATCACTCGGCTGATCGCTGTGCCGATCACGATCGGGGCTGATCAGCCCCAAACCGGCGTCCAGACGCAAAGGCAGATGAAGTTCTCAGTTAAGCCGGGCTGGATATGAAGTGAACAAGTGTCCGAGGGGCAGATCTCAAGTGTTTACCAAGTTGTTTATCGGAAGATCGGGATGGTTGAAGATCGTTATAGAAGTCCGACCGTGATCAGGGCAGAAGTGGTACAGATCAGTTTGAAGGTGCAGCCAAGATGGGTAAGGTGGTGCTATGCAACCGTGCGACGAAGTGATCAGGGTCGAAGTATAAATCAGGCATGAGTTGATGTATGGTACACTAGGTATAGGACATTGCATATATAATAACAAGTTTTGATTTTCCCCCTAAGCAAAGAGTCGCTCCGCCACGTGTTGCGGTCATTGGGAGCACAGGGTTAACTAGTCCCCTCTTGCTCAACTTAATTCCCGGTTAAGACGCGCTTAGACGCATTTTGGCTTACCGGAAGACCCCCGACGGGTTTGTTTAGGTGATCAAACCTCACCCTCAACGCACACGTGTTTGGAACACGTTATTAATATTGGAAAAGGTTTTGTGGAGATAACGTCTGTGGATTACTGTGGAAGATCGTGGTTTGATCGCGTTTTCTTGGTTTCTTATTATCTCTCTCTCATTGGCTGGCCTGATCGGACGAACTTTTCCGATCAGTGCCTAGATACTGATTAAGTATCGACCCCAACCCGTTCTCCGGTGAAGATTTCCACCCGAGGACACCCCCCGTCTCGAGAAGGTCATCCCCTCCGACCTGATCAAGATCATCCTTTTCGTCACCGAGTCCACCTAAGTGAGTGTAATCATCCCCGATCGACGGGTACACAAGGTGAGATGAAGTTGAACATAGATCCTATCGCGCATGACGACCGGGAGGATCGGATCAGTCACCATATTGTTGATTCATCTGATTCTGATGGCGATCAGGATCTACGGAGTACCCCCTCCGATAGTTGGTCGTCCGGGACAGTGGGTATCCGGATTCCACCCAGTACTTCTGTCATGGATTTGGAAATCGGCTCCACCACAGTTTCGTCCATGACCCTGACAAACAAATGCATATTAAGAATATCAAAAAAGAAAAAATTAAGAAAGCAGAATCGGAAGCTGGATACGACCGGAGTGGGAAGCTGGCTGGATCAGGATCAAGTCACTATCCAGGTCACCTACCCTAAAGTAAGCGGATTGAAAAAAGCCGGATTATCCAACCCGCAAAGATAGGCCACGTTTCGAAGAAGAAGAAGAAAAGCTTAATGGCCTATCACAGAAGGTTACGGATACCGACTCGGAGCGTGCCCGCCATCTTCGCGAGTTGGGACAGTTCTTGCGGACGGATGGGGTCCTGGAGATAACACGACCGAAAATCCTAGGCGGATTAAAAAGTCCCGTTTCTCCCCCATCTCTCTCAGACAGCCACGTGTCCCTTATTAGAGGACTGTTCGATCAACTCAAGCAAGCCGGCATCAACACCGGCGGTTTCGATCCAAACCAGCTGTTCGATCTGAAGGCAGACAGGTTGAAGGAGGCATCCAGCGCACTGCACGACCGCTTGGTACCGTAAGTGGGCTACTCTCCGTCAAAGAAGATGACAGCAACAACTGGAGCGACGCCGCCTTCGCCGCCGGCAGCAGGAAGACCGGCCGGATTACACTCGGGTTCTTCTCAGTACGAATCTGCCTCTTCAGAAGCGGATTCAACCGGGCATTACACGCATGACACTTGGCCCAAGGGGAGCAGCGCGTGTGGCGACGACCATGAGGTTTGGAGGATATGAAGATCCGGATACGCCCGAACGGGAGAAAGCCAGTCAGCACAGCGTCCAGACCCAGACAGCGACGGCAGATCCAGAGCCAAAAGACGAAGACGCGGACGGGCGGATTAAGAAGAAATGTCGATCTGGCAGCCCAGCTGCTCTCCAAGTCGCCCCACGAGTAGACCCTCAGGCGAGCCCTCAAGTACCGGATCACCTTCAGAATATGTTTTCAGCGATGATGGAGTCATACTTGGAAGAACAGCGTCGGGTGAGTGCCAGCCGCGGCTGTCCGGGGTCACCGGACCAGCCGGCTCGTCGTGGGAGTCGGGCGCCCGAGCCAGCCCAGTACTATCCGAGGGAGCCGATTGACGAAGACATGGAGTCAGTGCAGTTCAAGCAAAGTGAGCCCCGTGTCGCCCCGCCAAGCCACCGGACAGGTCGCCGAACCGGACGGCCAACAAATAAGAAGCTGTCTCTCAGTGACGTGGATATAGAATCCGTATTTCGGCCAGGTTCCACTATGATCCGGATGACCTGGACCTGGGGATGGCTTGCCAAGCCAATGTGGCCTCAGCCCAAGCGTTTGATCCGGACTCAGGGGTGATTACAAGGGTGTGGATGTCAGCCACGTCCGAGTTGAAGGATTTCACTGGACGGGGCATGGATGATGACCAAGCCCGAGGATGGCTGAGCAAGACGAAGTCAGCATTCCTCAGAGACCGGACGCCGGACTATGAGAAGTGCCTGATTTTTGGAGACTTGATGAAGGGTTCGGCTAAAACCTGGATCCAGCAGCTCAGCCGGGAAGTCGAGATGCTTGGAGGGAACTGGTTGAAGCATTTGGAGAGCAATACTTCGGATCCGGAATGTCGGTAGCGCGCCAGTATTTCCACACCAAGAAGCGGGCAGACGAGACCCATCTGGGATACCTCCATCGCTAAATGTCGCTGGCATGAGGGCGAACATACCGGTTAAAGAAGATGCCAGCCGGTCGGAAGCCGCCCGGGAACATGCGGAGCATTTTATTAGTACGTTGGACGATCGGGAGCTGGCGGACCAGCTGGCGTAACTGCGATTGGAGAATACCACGGAGCTGGAACTCACGCTGCGTACTTATCAGGTACAAGTCACATTTTAACCGGGATCAAGGAAGCCGGCCGCCATCCACCAGGACGGCCCGAGCCGTGCGCATGGTGACCCGAGAGTCGGATGCGACTAGTTCTGAAGAGGAGTATCAGCGGGGGGGGGCGAATCTGTGGAGGAGCAATACCGGTACCTGTTCTCGGCGGAAGCCAGTCAGCAATCCAGGCTGCCATCTGGGTCCAGCCAGCAGAATGGGTTTTCCGGCTCGAACTGGCCAGGATTACCCCAGACGGAAATGTACCCACTGTGGGTCTATCAAGCATGACGACAGGAGCTGTTGGAAGAGGCTGACCTGCAAAAAGTGCGAAAGGAAGGGACCAGCGGGGAACACTGTTTGTTCACCTGCAAGACTTGCGGGGAAGTGCACGAGGCTGGACTTTGCCCTATCGAGGAATTTTACAACCAGATGAAGAAGTGGTACGTCCCGACCAAGCATGCTGGAATGTTGCCGCCCGGGGTGGAAAATATGTTAAACTAGATCGCTCGCCAGGTTGGAATCTGGTTCGAGCCGAGCGGTCTAGTGTTAGTATCTATGCATATGTCGGTAAGGAGGATAATCAAGAAGCAAAGCAAAGCGTAACCGACAATACATGTAAGTTTGACGATTTCGTCATCCGGTCCCCGGGCAGTAGGGTTGACCCCTTCCTGGTGAGCAGTATACGAACGGACGAATATTCTTGGTCTGAAGTGCTTATGGAATTGAACCTGGCGAATCACGGGGTTATAGGAAATACCATTCGCCGGATAAGTGGTTAAAGCAAGCCAAGGCGGATGGAAAAATTAATAACCAGAAGGCCACCATGCTGTTTGACTCTGGCGCAGAAGTGTCTATCGTTGACACCACCTTTGCGCGTAAGGTGGGGTGTGAAATAGACGAGACGAAGCGGCAGGAGTGTATCGGCATTGGAGAAAGTTCGTACATGACCCAAGGAAGAACATGAGTTAAGATTACGTTAGCTGGGTCTTTGGTTATTACTTTACCGCCTGCCTGGGTAAGCTAGCCGGGCAGGATGCAATTCTGGGGATGGGCTTATGGTCCCAGCCGGCATACGGCTGGATTTATCGCATGGGCCATTGACGTTGCCGGATGAGGTGCAGATCCAGATGGCTGGCCGGCGGCCCTTATATGGTGCCCACGTCCAGTTTCTCAAGTTAGGTCAGTTTGTAACGGTGCCAGTGGGAAGAGCGGTGGAAGTAATGGTACGAACACACGACCGACGGCGTAAATTATGGCTGACAAGGGTCGTTGGGTACCCTCGCTTGTTAAGGGGGATGGTCATCTCAACTCTATAAGCGTGTCCAACATCTCGGAAAGGCCCCTCATCTTGCATGAAAACGTGATCATTGGAATGTGGCTGGCCGAGGACAAGGTGCCCCGCCGGCCGGGTTATGTCACTATCGGCTCAAGACGCTATATCGAGTGGCAAAACCTGTCCTTTCAGGCAACTACCGACTTGATCAGCGAAGAGGAATTGGAAGAGGACCAGACTCCAATGGTGGCTAAACCAGAGTACCGGTCTCCTTCTAGAATATTGACGCGGAGCCGGCAATCGCCGGTTCCGTCTGAACGTACTGACCGAGATCCTGCCCCGTCGCTGAACTGGTTTTGTCCACTCAGTCGAAGACGGACGAACGGCAGGATCCGGAAGAAGACAAGGCAGATTTACATGTGCGGTCATCTCCGATGCCGGATGGCTTGATGAGCAGGATAATACTGGATCGACCGATCCGGCTGACCGGGATTCGGAAATTGCCGGAGGCGGATCAACCGATCCGGCTGACCCGGATCCGGAATTAGTCGAAGCTGACCAGGTCTGCATTCATGAAAGGGGAGAGCTATACGTCGAAGGCATGGAGGATCAGATGGCGGTGCTACCTGAGGTAACCCCCTGTCCACCAGCAGTCACTATTGACGATCTACAAGTTGGAGACCCAGATGTAAACACCCCGGAAGAGATCAGCAGGCTGAATGTAAAAGAAAACATCTGCTGATTGGTCCTAGAAATGCACTGCCTCCGGCCGCCCATGGTGCGGTATGCGACATTGATGTGGGAAACGCCAATTCGGTGGCACAAAGGTGCCGGAGAGTCGCCCCCCAGTATCGGGAAAAGCTGTCGAAGCTTATCAGGGATTGCTGGCCACCAAGACAATTCAGCCGTCCACCTCGCCATGGGCTTCGCCCATATTAAGAAGAATGGGGTGGATCTAAGGCTGTGTTTCGATTACCGACTGGTGAACCGGCTGACTAAGCTAATGGTTAACCCGATGCCGTTGATAAACGACTTGCTGGAAGATCTGAATAAAGTTTTGTTTTATTGCTCGTTGGACATGGCTAGTGGATTCTGGGTGGTCTTTATGACCGATCGTGCACGAGAAATCTCTGCGTTTGTGACGCCCTTCGGGTTGTTCGAGTGGAACCGGGTGCCGTTCGGTCTGAAGAATGCCCCGCAGATCTATCAACGGCTGATAGATAACGCGCTGTATGGACACTTCAAGATCAAGGCGGATCAAGATCCGGCTCTGGTCGGAGATGTGTTCACCGAAGGCGACCCGGACCCCGACCAAAAACCTTCAGTTTTGGGGCGGCGGTCTTACATTGATGACATTCTCGTTACGGCAACTACCTGGGATTTACTGTGTGACAAAGTGGAAAAGTTGATGATTACGTGTGAAAAGTGGAATCTTTCGATTAGTGTGGGGAAGTGTTTTTGGGGGAAAACTAAGGTGATTAATTTGAGTCACCAGGTTTGGATTGCCGGATTGGAAGCCAATCCGAAGGATTTGGAGTCTGTGAGTAATCTGCCTTTCCTGCGGTCCTTGAAGGCCATGCAATCTTTTTGGGCAGTCTGAATTACTACAGTCGGTTCATTGAGGATTTCGCGATATACGCAGGTGTGTTGTATGAATTACGGGAGGTGGACTACCACAAGCTGAGAGAGCAGGATAGGCAAGGGGAAGTGCGGGCCGAGCCGGCAATATCAGCCAATGGGACGACGCCCGGGTCAGCTATTTTTACCAATGAGATGCCGCCCGGGTCGACTATTTCCACAAAAGAGGTGCTGCCCGGGTCAACTATTTCGGCCAATGAGATGCCGCCCTTGTCCATCCAGACAGGAAGCCGGCTGCCCAATTCCTGGGCGGCCGAGCCGGAAGACCACGTGACTAGGGCGATGGTAGCTTTTGGCATGCAGAAAGCAAAGATGTCGACCACACCAGTCATGAAGCACTTCGATGTTAATAAGGTTCATGTGGTCATCATCTATGCTAACAAGTGGGCTATCTGAGCTAGGATCATGACGGAGCGTATTGTCTTGTGACGTTCACTAGCCGGACTCTGAAGGCTAACGAAGTTAGCTATGGGCTAGAGGACAAAGAAGTGTTGGCTTTACTACGGATCCTGGATGTGTGTTATAGCAACATAAGTGTCTCGACCTACTAAGGTATTATCCAGACGGTCGACCTTATCATGGCTTCTGACGGCAAATGGAATTGATGGTCGGCTGGGTAGATGGGCTGCTTTGCTGTCTCAGTGGTCTCTAGAGTACCAAAGGAGAAAAGGAGATACTGGGTACGTTAGCGACCAGCATCACCCCAAAGGCAGAAGTGGAGAAAGCGCTGATAGCCATAGCGCTTCGGAAACAGCCACGACAATCCATCATATTACCACCACTAACAGTGGGACCCACAGAGGAACTGATGGTTCTAAGCTTTGATGGTTCAGCAAGCGTAAAAAAAAGGAAGTAGGCGCCTATAAGGCTATCTTATGGAAGTTGCCCGAGTGGAAAGTGGTCGCTGCTGCTTCAGATTTCACGCCTGGCATAACTGTGAATGAAGCAGAGTACCGAGGACTGTTACTTTGCCTAGATCTGCTGGCTGGCCAGACGCAGGGGCGGATCATCATATGCGGTGATTCCAATCTGGTGATCCGGTAAATCACGGGAGAAATAGACTGCAAGGCTCCCCGGGTAAGACTTTTGAACGATCTGGTTATGTCCGCCCTGCGGAAATGGTCAGAACTTGAATTGTTACATGTCAAACGGGAGTGGAACAACAGTACAGGACATCTAGCTACATTGGCCATGCTTGATCAGGTCGGCCTCACCGTCACGGATCCAGGTATGTTAGACGGATTGGCAGAAATGAATAGGCTATCAGAGATAATCGGACAGGCAGCCAGGTGCGAGGTCCACCCATCCGGATCCAACCGTTTCGGAGAAGAAGAGTATGACGACCAGAACTGTGAACCAGACATTCAGACCCGGCCGGATCAGGAGATGCCCTGTGGCAACAGGAGATCCCTCTAGGCGGACTCACAGCCGATCGGGCGTGACTAACCGGGGTTAACAGCCGAAGTGAAGGATGGAGTTGGGGCAAAGGAAACATGGACGGATATATGAAAAGGAGAACATAGGAAAGGAAAGAACTAAAAGAGTCACGTTGCCCATTGTTACGGACGATTATACTTGTTGCGGAGCTGGGACACTTTAAGACCCGGATGGTCGGAGGTTTTTTTGCGGTATTGATTGCGCCAATGATCTTGCTGGTCGATGGCTTCAAGCTATGGAAAGAAAGGCAGTCCGATCCGGTGCACTTAAGCCTGGGTACCACGTTCCGCCTTTTGCCGAACCTCCGCTCCTTCGGTTTGCCAGATGGAGTATAAAAGGGGAGAGAAACACAAACACCATCCCTCATGCGCTCCAAGACAAACGCACACAGACGGATCCACGCCTTCGAAGCTCGTCCACGTCGATTCTTTCGGGCGGCGGAATACGCTCGGAGAGGCATGTCTTCTCGCTTATCTTCTGCTGAGATGAACAGGAAATGGGTGGATTCCCAGATGGACTGGGCATGGGTCACAGCGAATTTTTGGAACCTCGCTCGGAATTCGGTAAGCAATGGGCTGGACGGAAGTCCAATGTCAGGCATCTCAGTGACCAAGATTCCCCAATGCTTAGTTTCCGAGAGCTTGTCAACAGCACCCGACCTCATCAGGTCGGGGCACCAAGTGTCTGTTGGAAGCAACATGCGTGACTGAGGGAATATCCAGAGAGGTGGACGGGACAAAGAGTGAGCGAGTTGAGAACAGGAAACATCAGCAAGACTCAGGTTTTCAGCTGTTCGACCAGCCAAGGCAGGATATCGGGCCGATCCACCTCACTGAGAATGCGTCCGTCAGGCAACCACAGAAGCGGAAGCTTGGGGAGAGGCGGCGCAGGAGTCGAACGGCTCCGCTAGATCTTGAGTTTGGCTGTCGGTCGACCGGATCGGTTTTTGAGACGAGACCCTGACGGAGCCGGTGGACTGGTTCTAGCCGAGGTCTTGGAGGAAAGTTCTCTCAAGTTTTTCGGGCTGAGAGGCAACCACTGATCGGGGATGTCGTTCCCATTCTCCTCAGCCTCCTCCTCTGCCATATCTTGCCCCTTCTCCGTTCCTTTCTGTTTCGCTCTCCCGTTTTTCGTCTCGGCCGTACTTCTGGAGTTTAGGGAATCACTAACGGTCTCGGGATTGGGGGTGACCCGAAAGGTTGAGGTAACGGTGGTGTCAGGAGGCAATGATAAATCAGCCGGCTTGTATTCAACGGAGCCAAAACTAGCGGTTGGCGGGGTCTGCAAATCGATAACCTGATTGGGATCCGGATGGGCCACCGTTCGGCTACCAGGATTCGAGATGCGACGACGGGCGTCCGCGCGAGAGCGGGACAACGCAGCAAACACCTGCTGGTCGTTGTAATCCTCATCGTCATCGTCATCATCGTATATGTACTCAGGGGAGGGCGGATCTGAACCCGCGG
>MIQA02023160.1:0-45770 GCA_001887855.2 Sclerospora graminicola | reverse complement strand
GTAACGTGTAACTACTTGATGGGTCAACACTTGATAGCTCCGAAGCTTTTTCCTGTCCGTATCGTATTACTAAATACAATGCTACTCTTTTGCTTCTCTGAGTGCGACGGTATGATTGTTTCTCTTGCAATGAATTCAACTGAGCTAATATGCTTGTCCGTAATCCGTCAGGGATGTGAGTTGTATCTGACAGGGGTAACAAAGAAGTAAATAGTTATTTTGATCTCCAAAATCGTCAGCATCCATGGCATCCGGTACAACTTCATCTTCTGCGAATAAACTTTAGATAAAGCTTACCTTAGCGCAATATTTTCTTTCGAGTATTGTGTACCAGTCAATATGCAGGTAACTGTGGACTGAACGACGGTCCTGTCAAGAAGTATCTTTACCGGCTCCCGCTGAAGACACTTCGAGATGCTATAGACCAAACCATCCTGGAACATTTCAGCATACGATTGTTTGATCGCTAAAAGTCATGTCCATATCAACAACGGGTTGGGTTGCCACAAGAACTTGCTCAAAGTAATGGCCATCATAATCAACCGCAATCGTAGGAGCATTATCGGGATCACTTATTGAAACAGTGGAAATTGACGTGAGCCAAGCTCGTCGAATTGAACTGTGCGAGAGGTAGCTAGACGGTGGCCTTCTTCGTCATCCTGGACTTAACCCAAGAAATATACAACGGTGTGACTTACTGCCCCATTTAAAGTGGCGAGGTTTTCAACATGAACGAAACCACGTGACCCAAATACTGTTAGATGCTCTAGGTTGGGTTTGCTTTATACACGATCTCATACAGGGTCGTATCTGTTCGGGAGCCGATTGATGAGATACACAGCTGTCAAAAACGCCTCGCCCCACCATAGCCTGCCTAGTTGCTGATGGAGTAGCATTCAACCTCCCCATTTCACGATGGTTCGATTTGTTCTCTCTACAAGTCCGTTTTGCTGTGGACAGTACGAAATCATTTTTGGATACTCTATTCCCTGTTTTGTACGGTAACTTGAAAATCGGTGATCAACAATTAAACTTATAATCAACCAGAGGAAATTAGTGCAATTTTTCGGGTCGGCCGGGACCGACGGATCTGTCATGTGGGATGTATCCACATGCTGTAGTTCCTTGTATTATTGGTGATGTGGCAAGTCTAACCATCCCTCAAGCACATCATTATTCATAACTGTGACCGTGTTGGGATTTCATGGTTGCTTTTGGTGTTCGAAGCAAGATAAATTTTTGTTAGACAAACTGCGTGGACCAATTTATATGAAACTTTGCATGATTTTTAAGTTACAAAGACCGCAGAAGTACTGAATAACTAAAAAAAATACTTCTTACTTTTGCATTAAATCGACTTGCGTCGCTCCTGTCACTGGCGACTATTGAGGCACTTCCTGACTCAACCGATACACGGTTCTGAGTCAATATAGGGCAGATAAACAGGTGGGTTTGTGGTCTCTAATCGGGCATAAGCAGTCGGTACTACATTGCGAGGACAGGATCCCTCGCTAATTTTCAACAGGTTATGAGCCAAAGGGACACGGGCCTTAACTAATTTGTTACGCACGTGGACAGAAGTGTTTTTTTCGCTCTCGATTTAAGTTTACATTTTCGTTTTTGCAATTTCGTTAATATCATGGCTTTTAGGAACGTTCTATTGTGTAGTGGAAAATTTCGCTTTTGTTTTGCTTGGTTGATTGAAATGGAGGAATAAAGTAGTGATAAAGGAAAAGTGTACATTCAGATAAGCGCATGGACATACGCATAGAGGTGGAGGAAGAGTCGTGATCGCAGGGTTCGGCGCCCAGTACATCGTTTGGATCCAATAAGGGATCTGAACATGCAAGTGCGTTTAGAGAAACACTTAACAACATGGAGCTTTCGTCATGAAATTGACCCTTGATGACTTGGGTTCCGAGGAAGGCGCCGAACGAGGAAATAATTTGCGTGGCGACGGTGCTGCACCACAAGGGCAAGCCCCAAAAACTTCTTTGTAAACCAGCAAGTTATACCGGGTAGGAAAATCCCGAAATCAACGGTACAGAACCTTTCCGGCGCGGAAATTTTTCCCGGTTTGGGATCGGGGTTCAAGCAATGGGTGTATTTGTTTATTGAAGCCGTGAAAGTTACTGAAATTCGTCTAGTTTTGCCTGGAATGAACGCCTCCAAGTCAACAAAGCCGGTGAGCATTTGGAATGTGTGGCGCTTAATTACTTCCAGGCAAACATTGGAACTTGGTGGCAGGTGTCACCGACCCTGCATTTTGTTTTGGAACAGATGCTCATCGCTTTTAAGGTGAATATCACCCACGATCAAGCCGCGCAAATTTTTGCGGCTGTAACGAACCCGAGGAGGACCTGGACAGAGCGATTCCAGTACCTAGTAGCCCTATCGAGAGAACGCGAGTCAAGTGAAAACGTAGTCATCGAAAATATCGTGAAATTCGCTGCACCGAGGTTGAAAGTGGCATTGATGGTTCGTTACAATCAGAATCGGCAGGATTATTTACAGTACGCACAGGAGTTAATTTCGTGGGCGCAGGAACCGGACGATGTTGTAAACAAGATCAAGCGTCAAGCAAGGTTTCACGTGAATACAGTGGGTGAAACGAAAGTGAAGCGTATTTGCTACGGTTGTGGAAATGAGGGACATACAAGCCGTGACCGCCCTCAACAAAACACAAGGAAATTGCCCCAAAAAAACGATCGAAAATGACGGCAAGGCAATGGAGGCTCCGAATAGCGTTTTGTTCTAGCTACGGGTGAACAAGTTCATTCCGAAAGAGCTTTGAAGCAAGAAGAAAATATGACAAATAACGATTTGAAGATTATTGACAGCGGTGCTAGTCGCCATTTAATTTCCGATGAAAGTCTGTTACAAAATGCCCGGGAGTTCGGAAAGGATGACGCATTGACACCCCCGGATGGTGGGTCACTCGAGCTCAAAAAGGTTGGACAGAAAACGTGGGGTCCGAGCATCCAACAAACATTACCTTGACCGAAGTGTGTTTTGCTCCTAAAATTGCAAAGAACTTAATATCTCTGTGCTGTATAAAGAAAAAGGGGTGTACGCCACGAGACAGTGGCAATAAGATGGAATTAATGTTGCAAAATAAAGTGTTATTCCCTATCGAAGTCTACTGATTTATTTTTATTGCATATCTGCGTGCAAACGGGTCAAAGGGGCACTACGAACCTTTTTTGAACATGGTGATGAGTGCTATAGCTAGTGCAGGTGAAACCAAACTGCAAGAAGGAAGTTTGTACCACTTCCATGCAAGGCTGGACCATCTCTCTTACGATGCGATAGATAGACTGGCAAAAGTCCCGACTTCGGGCATAAATATCACCGAATATTCACGTTTGAGTTGCTTGACCTATGCCAAAGGAAAAGGGCACAGGTAGAAACAACCAAAATAGGATTCCGGGAGAAATGCGCCTTTTGATCGCATAGGTCAGAGAATCTGCAACGATTTAAAAGGACCGATTACTTCACGCGACAGGCGAGGCAACAGATTCTTGGTCGTCTTTGTGGACCACTATAGCAATTATGTACGCGTTTTTGCAGCACGCAACAAGGACCGTGCTGCAAAGATGTTCGAATATTTTTTGTGTTGGTTTGAAAATGAATTTGGATGCCGCATTCATGTACTACGCACTGACGGCGTTTGCGTGTTTCGTAACGTGGATCAGTTCTGTAAGCAGACCGGTGTGCGCAGAAAGTAATGGAGGCTGGGAGCCCCGCTTCTAAAGGGAAGGCAGAGCGCATGATCCGATCTATTTTTAACATGGTTTGGTGCATGATATTTGGCTCTGGAGTACATCTTACGTACTGGACCGAGACGGCTGAGTATGCAACATACATACTCAACCGCATTCCGACTAAGGCGAATCTCTGCATATCTTCCCGTCAGTGAGAATCATCCATTTTGCACAGTATGGGCATTTGACACCTTTTTAGCATGACGACGCTGTGCGGCCAAAATATAAAGCTGTGGCCATACAGATGCTGACGAAATGACCAACGACTGTGAATGAAATCGTCGTGTTTGGGTCGCCCTGTATGATTTTAAGGGACCCAAGCATCAAATCACTACCAAAACATGCTGAAAGAGGCATAATTCTGGGGAAACATGACGAGGTAAAAGGGTATAAGGTGCTTTTACTGAAGGATCGAGTGGTCACCACAGCCAGACACGTCTCCCAAATTGAAACACTCGACGAAGAAGCAAACAAACAAATTTCGAGGATGCGAAGTGCACAAGAGGAGCGAAACGAAGGTGACCGGACAATTGGGGACACACATGACAAAACCTAAGAGAATAACGCCTCGAAGATCGTCGTAAATGATAAAAGGAAGGAGGTAAGTGACGATTAAGTTGCCACAGGGGACACCGGTCCAATGAAATCCAAGAGAAAGGTTAAAATGACTCCTAAGGCGGCGGTTTTTGCCAGTAAGAAATCGGGTGGGAAGAAAAAGAATTTTCAAGAAGCAGACGGAAACGAAGGTGTCATTATACGCGTAAGCCGTGAGGCTCACAAGAACCAGATCGCAAATAACACCGAAGAAAATAGAGAAAAATTGCTGTGTGCTTTCGCCGTTTTAAATGTTGGGTTACCCGGTGATAATCCCCAAGTAATTTTGCCGGATCCGGCAAATTATTGCGAGACCCATAAGGGCCGAAATTCAGATAAATGGGCGGAAGCCACTGAACTCCGAGCTCTGGAGGAGATCGGAACGTGGCCCCAACTTTTCTAGACTTTCAATTGGCTGGCAAGGGGCTTAAAAAAAGTGCACGAAATTACTGAAGCTGCATTCAAAACATGATGGTGGCAAGCCAATGCCTTTGCGCATCGTCAGTTATAGTAGCGCTGACTTTACAGCCGACAAGGAAGACAGAAAAAGCATTAGTGCAAGTTTGATTTATGTGAATGGAATTGTCGCTGGATGGTCTTGCAAAAACAAAGAGCAGTCGCTTTATCCACCGCTGAAGCTGAATTTGTGGCGACCGCGGTTGGTGGACGCCAATCGCTTGGAGTGAAAGAGTTATTCAATGAAATTGGTTTGTTGACAAGGGCCCCTATTGTCTCAAAGATTGACAATCAAGCGGCCGTAAAGAAACTGTTGAGCGAAGCTAGTGCAGCAAGCACTAAACATGTGAATGTAAAGATTAAGTTTGTGAAGGACCATACAAGAAAGGGCAAGATGAGACCTAAACATGTTTCCAGTGCAGACATGGTAGCGGACCTGCTAGCGAAGACATTGAGCGGATCACGAATTGAGGAATACAGAATCAAATTGAATTGAAATAAGATTTCGTTTTGATTTGCGGCTGAATGTAAATGATTGATTTACGGGTGCATAGATGTATCGAATTGTGCTTGGGCGGATGTGGCCCCCGGAGTTTTGAAAGGAGTGTTGGAATTTCATGATTGCTTTTGGTGTTTGAAGCAAGATAAAGTTTATGTTAGACAAACTGCGTGGACCACTTTATATGAAACTTTACATGATTTTCAAGTTACAAAGACCGCAGAAGTACTTAATAACTCAAAAAAAATACTTTTTACTTTTGCATTAAATCGACTTGCGTCGCTCCTAGCACTGGCGACTATTGAGGCACTACCTGACTCAACCGATATACGGTTCTGAGTCAACAGAGGGCAGATAAACAGGTGGATGTGTGGTCTCTAATCGGGCACAAGCAGTCGGTATTATATTGCGAGTACTAGCTACCTCGCTAATTTCCAACTGACCGAAAAATGTTGAGCATCCTGCGCGAAGGTCCATGGCTTTTGTATTGAAGTCCTAGGGCGTTTATATGATGAGCTATTACAGTATTACAGTATTATTGTAAGAAGCATTAGACAGTTTGCAAAAAATAGTCTCCGGCAAATCACCGGAGAGATAGATTGCAAGGGGCCGCGGCTGAGACTGTTAAATGATCGAGTTATGTCCGCCTTGCGGAGATGGCCGGAGCACGAATTGCTGCACGTCAAACGAGACTGGAATAACAGCGCAGACCATCTGGCCACCTTGGCCATGCGAGATCAGACCGGACTCACCGTCTCGGATCCAGGATTGTTGGACGAATTGGCGGAGATGAACAAACTATCGGAAATAATCAAACCGGCCGCTAGAGACGAGGGCCCATCGCCCGAATCCTGCCGTCCTATGGAAGGGGAATATCACGACCGCGACTGGGAACAGGGCGTCCACGCCCGATCGGACCAAGAAGTGCCCTGCAGCAATAAAAGATCCCTCTAGGCGGAACCCCGAGCAGGCCTGGCGAGACTGACCACGGTCGGTAGTCAACGGTGAATGTTTGGAGTGGGAACGGAAGAAGAACAGATGGATATATTAAAAAAGAAAAGAAACTGAGAGAAAGAGAAAAGAATTAAAGCAAGCCCGACTACTCATCCCCGTCGATGACTATACTTGCCTTGGAGCCGAGTCACCCGAAGCCCAGGGTGATCGGAGGGTCGTGCGCGGTATTGATTGCGCCAAGGATCTTGCTGGTCAATGGCCGCCAAAGATTGAGAAAGAGAGGTGGTCTGATCCAACGCACCTAGGCCGGGATACCACGTCCCTCCTTCCGCTGCATATCCACTCCTGCGGTTTGGTAGATGGAGCATGAACGGGAAGAGAAACAGGTCCAAGTCACATTCACCATCCCGGATACCCGCCATGATGAACGCACACAGACGGACCCACGCTTCGGAAGCTCGCCCCCGACGATTCTTACGGGCAAGGGAGTACCTGCGGAGGGACTCGTCCGCTCGCTTGTCCTCGGCCGAGATGTACAGGAAGTGAGTAGACTCCCAGATGGCCCGAGCGTGAGCCACGGTGAAATCATGAAGTCTCGCTTTGAATTCCGCGAACCATGGATCGGATGGAAGCCCCATATCCGGCATCTTGGTGTGCAAGATTTTCCAGGGTTCGGTCTTCATGAGTGTGTCGATGGCGCCCGACCTCATTAGGTCAGGGTCCCAAGTCTTTGGAGACGGTGTCTTGTAAGATCGTGGGAATAACCAGAGATGCGGACGGGACAGAGAGTGAGCAAGTTGGGAACTGGAGATATCAGCCAGGCTGGTATTGCCCAGTTGCTCGACTGGCCAAGGCAGTATGGCAGACCGATCCGCCCCACTGGGGAAACGCCCTCCCGATAACCATAGAAGCGGAAGTTTGGGAAAAGAGGGCGCAAGAGGAAGAGTACTCCTCCGGACTTTAGACTTGGCTGCCGGTCGGTGGGGTCGGCGTGTAGTACGTGACCCGGCCGGGGTTGAGCGTCGTTGTTTGGCCGGAGCCTGGGAAAGAGGTTCGTCTGAGTCACTCAGGTCGGGAGGGGTTAGCCACTGATCAGGGATGTCCTCGTCGTTGTCTACCACTTTCTCCTCGGCCACTCCGTCGGAACTCGAGTTACGTGCGACCGAAGCGGCCGGGGCGTCGACAATGCTGGGAGGCAAGGATGGGTCGGACGGCTCATGTTCCCCAGAACCAAAACCTGCCGGCGGCGGGGTCTGCAGATCGATGATCTGATCGGATTCCACTGGACTTGTCGTTCGCCTACCGGAACGGGAAGGGCGGCGACGGGTATCCGCGCGAGAACGGATTAATGCAACGTTGACTTGCTGAGTCTCGTAATCCTCGTCTTCTTCGTCATCGTCATAGATAACCGAAGGGGAGGATGGCCCCGAGTCCGAAGAAGAATTAGGCGACGTGGCCGCTGGTTCAGAAGAGGGCACGGCCGCTGATTCAGAAGAGGGCACGGCCGCTGACTCAGAAGGGGGTGTGGCCGCTTCGGATTCCGAGTCCTCTTCAGAGTTAGAACTAGGAGTGAGGCCGGTTCTACCGGGATGTATTGAGGGGATGGAAGAGGGGACCGCTCCGCGAACAGGCTGTCCTCGCTCTCCGACCCGGGCTCTTCCCCGTCGTCCGACTTGTCTGGAGGACATTGGCGCGAGGGCGGGGATTCGCTCTGCTTCCTCTTCTTAGGCGGGCTGGCATCAGCCAAAAGGGGGCTGGAGCCGGCCGGACGTTTTTGCCCCTGCGATCCTGCCGGGACGGACGAAGAGTTGGGACTGGCAAGGGGCGAGTCGGAGCCGGCGGGAAGTTCCTCAGGTTCCGACCCTGCTGCGGCAGGCAACGGGGTTGGGTTCGGCGGAGAAGTCTTCCACTGACCCACCATTCCCAAGACAGACAAGACGGATTCCCGTACCTCGGGAGGAGCTCGAAAAAGGGGAGCGGCCTGGCTCTGAGTCGCCTCGAGCTGGTTTTGGAGTCCACACAATAAGGACCTAAAACGATCCTCTTTATCCAGCATGGCATGACAAACACGGTCCGCCCGAGCCAGTATGGCATGGGCGTCGGAATTCTCCTGGCGGGCCTGGTACAGCTCAGACCGCAACTCCTGTTGCCGAGAAGTGGCTTCTTGCAACTGCCGCTCCAGATCCGTGATTTGGCGAAGGGCCTGGGCGTGGGAGTCGCGCAGGTGGTCGCGGCTGTCCCGCACCTTATCCAGGTCTTGGGACACCTGGCAGAGCCGGGTACGAAGATGCGTAAGCTCCCGAGACATGTCCGGAATTTTGGCAGATTGCTGTTTCAGCTGTTCTAACTGTTGAACTGCAGAGTGACAAGAAAATAAAAAACTGTAAGCAACTGGGCCATCACGTAAGAAGAGACGAGGCACTCACGCTGAAGCTTGGATCGTTGGACCAATTCCTGATTGGCAGACTGGAGAGGTTCAACGACGTCTTCCAACATGCGGAGGCGGTTGCGCTCTCCCGTCAGGATGGCGACTTGGCACTCGAGATCGGCCACTTGTTTCTGGAGATCGATTACTTCCGGAGATGGACCCCGAGCGGCGGCTTCGTCAGCCCGGCGGTTGGCAGCGGCGAGTTGACGAACCAAGTCGGCCTGGATCTGCTCCAAGCCATCCACCTGGGCGGTCAACATGTCCAGCCTTTTTTCCATCCCCGCTGTCTCGGAGATCGGGGTGGATGGCGCGGCCGCTCGTTGTAGAGCGTCCGTGAGCTGACCTACAATGGCCCTGAGGCGGGCCACCTCATCCTCCGCTGTTTTGCGACCGAGTTTCAGTTCGGCGACCCGGGGGTTCAGGCGGTCCAACATCGCGCAAGAAGTTTTGAAGCTCTGAGACAGAGTTTCATAGTTGTCCTGACAGGATCGAAGCTCCTCCCGAAGGGAAGAAACGACGGCTTTCAGTCTGTCTCGGTCGCCGCAGGCTTGGCCGTGAACGCGGAGCGCAGCCTCGGCGTCAGCGGACGACAGCACCAGATCGGGAGTGCGAGACGATTTCGGCGGTTGTGCGACCTCCACTCCGCTGGCAGGCGAGACGTCGTCCACGAGAACAAGACGGCAGACGTTGGCCTTGTCAATTTGCAAGACTGGAGATTAATCAAGACAATGTCAGTATTGGTGGGCATGCATGCTAGCCAGTGCGGAGACCGACCGAGTCCATGGAGATGTTATAAAGTGGTGGGGTGACGTACCAAAGCGAGGCATGGATAGGCGGTATCGGGTCAAGTGAGTTCGAGTGAGATCGTGTCCCGACCGTTGTGCGGCCGTGTCGCGACTCAGGGGCGGCTGTGGTGAAGCGACTTATAAAATAATGTAAGGTACTTTCCAAAGGGCGCATCCTGATTGGTGGAAATAAGGGCCAAGGGTGTAGGCGCCGGATAGTCGCCGCCGAGGAAGTCTACAAGCGGCCAGGTGGCGCCAGGCTGGAAATCAAGTCGGCGGACCTGACAAGGGGCGTGGATAATCGGACAGGCAGGCAGAGCAGACGGGAGGATTATGGATGTTTGACGGCCGAGGCGCGGATAGAGGACGGCCAAGATGGCGGACTGTTCGTGAGGATGGAATGAAGGGAGCCTGAAAGAAGAGGATTGTTCTAGTGGAAGGAGGAAGCACCGGGATCGTAGGAAAGGCTGCCAAGGGATTGCTAGCGTCAGCGGCCGAGAGGTGTGGATGGGTGGCTATCCGGCCGAGCCGGCCGGGTACAATGTACCATTCGGACTGGTACCATATGGGTTCGGTGTACCGGCCGGGTTGGTACCATTTGGGGTTGGTGTACCGGCCGGGCTGGTACACAAAGTCGGAGTTAGCCGGGTTGCGTTGGGTAAGGTACATGACTGGTCAGACGTGCTATTTGAGGTAGGTTACACAAAGGGAGTATTGGACATAGGATAAATCAGTATACGTTTCGCTTTCTTAGACACAAGTCGCTTTTATTGGTTCACAGCGGAGGGCTAACAAGGTCCCCTCTTGCTGCTATTGGTTTACCCGGGGAAGGTTAAGTTAACCCACCGGAAGTCCCCTGACCGGGAGTCGCGGCGACTTCGTATACTCACCTCATGTCGCCCGTGTTTTGAGCACGGTATTAGTATTGGGAAGTGGTGACATTTTGGCTTTCTGTGGAAGAGTGTGGAGTTGTATCTGCCTCGTTTACATATTTGGATTCGCCCTTCATTGTTATTGGTTTAGCTGGCCGATCGATTATTCTCGGTCCAGCCGGTACTATACAAACTTCAAGTGTCCTATTGGTTTAGCTGGCCGATCGCCTATTCTCGGCCCAGCCGGTACTATACAGAGTTCAAGTATATTACCCAACGAGCTCCCCGGTGACGATTTCCGCCCAGGAGCTACCCCTAGTCCTACCCTCATCTCCCTATTGGACGGATTTACACTTTTCGCCCTAGGGTCCATCAAGAGAGCTAACCACCCAGTACTGACGGGTACACAAGGTGAGCTTCTAACATGCAACATTCGAGCAGTCGCGATCAAGCGGATGGAAGCGACCGATCCAGCCGGCCTCAAGCCGGATCGGATCATGACTCGGATGGACGGATTACCCCCTCCGGTAGTCAGTCGTCTGGGACCCCCGTGGGTGTTCGCGTCTCAGGAAGATTTTCTGAGAGCGACTACACCACAGTTGTAGCCCTAGGTGGACCTGGGGTTCTGTTCAAGGGGGGGGGGTCAAATGGAGGGATGGGGTTCTAATACAGGTTTTACAGTACTTTAGCCTTCATAAAAAATGAGAGATATTTCCTCTACTGGTGGTAAAAGTGCAACAATGGAATATGTAGTTTGAACAGAGGAAGACTGGACTTCATATTTCTGATAAAGATTGTGGCTCATGGTATTAATAATTGCGTAGCCACACTACTTCCCCACCCACACTAATGCTTTTTAGATTCGAATGATTTAAGACTCTCAACTTATTAATACTATCTATCCTGGAATTAAGGAACACTTAGTATTGAACCTCTTATGAATATTTGTACAAAAAAACTTATGGCTGCTGCTACCACCACCGGTAAGTAAGTGTAGATTATCGCATCAAAATTAACGAAGCAACGTTGCTCCTACCGATGTGAAAGCCTGAGGGCCAACACCGAGGACACAAATTTTTAGATGATTTTTTTCAACCGGCTGAATACCAAAAACTTACCCTGTCAGAGCGACCCGCAGCTATTGCTGCACCCGCGGCTGTGGAACTCCCTCAACGACAAGGAGGAGCAACTCTTCCGCCTCAGGTTTGCCAAGTGTTGACCGCAAGAAGTCAATAAAAACCCGACCACTAATATCTTGGTTCGAAGCACCTTGGCTGCTTGCTTTACTCATCCACAGTGTTCTTGTCGCCATTCGATAGTACATTTACTCGTCTAAAATGTGTCGATTTGTTTTTTTTGCGAAATTCTTTCAGCAACGGCAGATTCGTTTGCACAAATACTTGAGTCTTATAGGCTGTTAGAATACGTCTGCCGTTTGTGCTCTGCTGGCACGCATACGCCATCCCAAAACAAGGGAAAAATTGGCTACGTCACCAATAAGTCACAGCGCGGTCCCAGTCAACGTACCATATTTCTTTTATTGTTGATTAGTCTCTTCTTCTTCGCTGGAGTCATAACAGCTACATAACTCGAGTGACACGAGAGCCATAATGGTACCACTATCAACAGCTGTTTCGCAGTAAAATACGCGGGCGAATATATTACATTGGTGTGGTCACATAACGTCTAGTAAGTCATATTACATTGGTGTGGTCACATAACGTCTAGTAAGTCATATTACATTGGTGTGGTCACATAACATCAGGTAAGTCTTCCCTGATCCAGCGGCGGGAATTACAAGAAGAACGGATGGGACGAACCCCAACCAGATCATTTGCCAGGAGACAGGAGCAAGACTTGTCCCTGTCTGAGGCAACCCGACGTGCGGGAAGGTCGAGACTGAGGGAACATGCGTGGTGTACAATGGGTCATCGCGCGACCTCGAGCGAGAGCGACGATTTCGAGTCGGAGAAAAAAAACACGGATAGTATCCGTGTCGATCAGTTTGACGTCGGGCAAGGGAAAGATTATGCCAATCAAAGGAGTCGTGCTCGCTCTCGTGGGCTCTCTCATCGCAATCGCGACAGGAGAAGCCACGAATGCGAGCACGACACGGACGTACCCTCATGCCCGATGCGGTCAGTCGGTACTACGTGCGACAAGATGGACATGTCGCGCATCCTGTCATCCGACCTGATTGGTCGACATGGCGACACTAGGGCGGGAAAAGGTGATAAGTGTGATGCAGAAAGATATGAAAACGGTGAATTCGTTGATAAAACCCACCCAAGATTAGACGGCGAAGCCACCAATTCGGAAGAAGAGAAATCCGGGATCTCAGAAGATCTCCGCACCCACAGAAAGATGCTTTTAATTTATTTTCACTGCGGGACTATTTCCGTGAGCCTTACTCGCCGCTCTGTAGTCTACAGCCACTTCTAACAATGCCACGGGATCTCACCGCACCGTCAGGCGATCAGAAAAAGCGTTAACATCAGTCGAACAGGCTAATTTTAACGATGCGTATGTTGTCGGCCGACGCCAAAGTAAGTTTATCTTTTTATGGTGGCTATGTTGCTCGTGTCGCTCGCGTGCGGTTTAGCTCATGTACATCATGTAGCTCCTGTATCTCGTGTCTGACTACAACATTTGAACACGTTACCTCCAGCAGATCTGAGGAAGACAGGCACCTTTGAAGAGCGGCTTGAAGTCATCGCCGCGAACGCTGGAATTGAGAACAAGAAGCCGCACCTTCAGGGAAAGGAAAGAAAAAAGTGGGAAGATGCTTCTAAAGAGGTATTCGCGTACGGGGAAGAGAATCACGTGCTATTCGTCTGAAGGTCGTCGCGCGCGGCCGCTTCATACAACAAGTACGTTGTCGACAAAAAAATGAATGGTGACTGCTCTCGGCTAACATTACGTGACATTTAAAGATTAGTGACTCGTGCGTTCTTTTTTCTGGAAAAAGAGTACAAGTATGAGAATATTGTATTCATGCTCACTCACGGTAGATTTCAACAGAGCCGGGGAAAGGGGGAGCGCCTACGGGAATGACTACGGAGCATGCAAAACATCACGTGCATGTCATAAAAAGGACTTGCGGGAAAGTGTGTAACATGGGATAAGAAATGGTACGCTGTACCAGTGTGTGTAGTATGAGAAAAAGAAGTTGGGTAATCGACGTGAAACCGGCGCATGCTTCTGGGGTCTAGCGAACATCCGTTTAAGCAGTTCCAAGAAATTAAAGCCCATTTTGCGCTGAAAGTCGTGAAAGAAGAGATGATGTAACATAGTCACGTACCGCTTTGCGCTTTCCACATCCGCATGGCAACAATGGTCGGCTACGACACTACGCGCAAATTGTTTGCTGACAACCAAACTACAGCTTCAAGCGCGCCTTCAACTTCATGGTGGATGGAATCACTGTGGCCATGATGCTTAACCCTCATAACAATTCACTCTCTAGCAGTTTGTATGCAAGCTTACCACGGTCCATATACTGTCGCTACGTCTCCATTCATATATGTCTTTTTCGGCTCTAGTACGGATCTATCTGGTAATGAGGTATCGCTATTAGTAGGCTTACGATTGAGGATAGAGAGCGAACGAGTAGCTACCGGCGTCCTCATCTCCTTCTCTAGCCTTCTCTAGTGGTCCATTTTAGTCAACCCGCCGACTTTTTGGCGTTCTGTTATGGGTGGCCTCACAAGTTCGAATACTCTCGGTATCAAGCGGAGTATGTGCCTATAACGAACGAAGGTACACGAGTTGTCATTGTATTGGAGACAATGTCGCGTGATGTAAAAACAAGAATTCAACTTCTCGTTTATCATTCTACCCAAAAGTATGCGGACGGCATGTTTCTTTCTCCATCCATCAAAATGTAACGACATGATTTGCCAAAATCTCCAGCAATTATAGCTTTTATTCTGCTCGTCCTTCTTGCTGAGATCCACGTAAATCAGGCGACGAGTATGCTGGCTAGTCCGTCCATTTCATTTGGTTAAAGCCAATTTGATACAGTAAGATCTTACAGGTGAGCTTTGCTGGCTTTTCTCTTATATTACCCATGTATTTTTTATGACAAAGCACGTGATGTTTTGCATGCTCCGTAGTCATTCCCGAGCGCCTACATACCCACTATCGTTTTACGGGATCCAAAGCGCGACGCCAGAGGCCAGAAAAGGCCTACTTTTTGTATCGTAATGGACAAAGAGGTGGTCTATAAACCGGTCATCAACTATAAAAAAAGGAAGCCTACTCACTGTTCAAATTTTGTATGTAGATAACCATGCACAACCACCTCACCTCTCAAGCTCTCTACCGGACCCAACCTTCTCCGCCAGTCTGTGTCCGCCATACAGCTTTTTGGACTGGATGTCGCCGACCTGGTCGACAATGCTATCAAGATGAACGTGAAAGCTAAATATGCTGCTCACTACGCGAGCTACAAGACAGGTGCGTTTTGCGGGTGTTTCCGCTGATGTAGGTCGAGCAGCAAGTGTAGCTTCATTTGCTAGTGTAGCTCAGCGCTCACGTATGCTGTTAACTCCATGACCCGAAAATTCTGAACACATTCAATCAGTCCTCAGATGATGCGCATCTCATTTCAGCTCGCCTTGGGGACCAGTAGCAGAGAAGAAGCTGAAGGTTCTTGTCGCCGAGTACATTAGAGTCTCTGGCACCCGCGTCCGTATCTTCAAGGATCGGAACAACATGATGATCGCCCTCGTCATTCAGTCCACCCCATAGGCGAAGATTTTGAGGCATATGGAGAAATGCTGGCCATGGATTGGACATACGATACCAACGACCTCGGCTACGGTCTAGGCACGTACGCCAAACCAGACCAGGCGGCCCTCATAGTTAAAACTGACGTGGCTTTGTGTGTGTCTGTTTGCGTACAGGATCTATGATGGTAACCGGTCCGACGGGCCGGGGGATCCCAGTGGGCGGTTATATTGCGCTCTCAGAGACGAAGGTAGTCATGACGGCGATTCTTGAATACTTCAAGTCAGAGAACGAGCACGGGTACAGAAAGCTGGAGAGCTTCATAATCAACAAAGACATGGCGGAGTGAGGTGCGATTCGAGATGATTTTGATGGTCGAGTCAAGGTGCTTCTTGAAAGGCTGATTAGCAAAATGTTGGGCCTAACTAATCGCTTTGTACAGGTATTCCTGTGCCAGTTTCATGCACTGCAGGCTGTTCGACGTGCCCTTGCTGGCCCAAAGTTTGCGATCTCGGCAGATGTGCGCGGCGAGATTGAGCAGCTCTTCAAAAATATCATGTTCTGCAGATCGGACAACAAATTTGAGACCTCCCGTACACGCTTCGAGACTGCCGTGGGCAAGATTAACGCCGATGTGCTAGGATATTTCGAGGTCAACTGGTTTCCGTATGTCAATTGTTGGCGCTACGTCGGTCGCGCGAAGGTTTTTTCATGTGAAATTCAACAACGAATAGACCGGAGTCAAACTGGTCACAGGTGCGTTGGGTCGTTTGTGTTGGCACATTTGGCTCCGTGGAACTGAATACGATGTGTGATGCTATGGTAGTTGAAGGAGGTTTTCAATGGCAAGACAGAAATTGATCACTTTTTAGGCGCACTCCTACAACATCAAGTATTTATAATCACATCCGTAAATGCCGAGCTGAAAGAATTTCTACGCGGTTCAAGGACTAACCACGGAATACCAGACTTCCTTTGTGATGTAAGCCGGAACGGCTCTGACTACGCGCTCGAAAAGATTGTAAATCATTGGTATCAGTACGACACTCGCGCGCATAAAACGACAGTTGACGAGTTCCGTCAACATCCGATGAGACCAATCGCAAATCAGCAGTCAGTTAATGCAGATCTCATCATGACATTTTCCTAGACCAGCCACAACATCTTCTCCGTGGACTCGCGTCGTAAGTCGGCTACTGTCAACGCGACATTGTGGGTGTGCGACTGCTTTTTTTTACGTCTGTGAACGCATGCCATGCAAGCATTTGTTTCCGTTGGGCTCTTTCTCAGTTACGCCCGTCTGCCGCTCGATGTCGTATCTACACTATGGGACATGTGAGCTGCAACACGACTGGACCAGTATCTAGAAACCGCCGTCTCCACGCTCCAGGTCATCCGATATGCGACCCCAGGTGTTGCTCCGCCGATTGAGCGATCTCCTAGTGCCAGTGTCGTCCCCAAGCCTGCGCGCGTTCCGTCGGAGAGGTACAAGGAAGTGAAAGGTCACCCGAAAGACAGTCTCATGGTGCTGGACAAGCATGAACGGCGTGTTATCCTAGACACGGAGCTCCAAGAACTTCGGAGAGTAATCGAGCGGTCTACAACGAAGGTGTTTTATGAACGAATCACGAAAACAAAAGACGTTGTTGTGGTGAAGCGATCTGACAAAAGTGAAGAATAAGGTGGACCACACCTATCCGTTGATTGGTGACGATGGGAACACCCATCATCATAGGACCGTTTGATGGGTGGGACAGGCTGATTCCGTACACGATGAAAAGTGGTTGACAACGGACTGTTGTAAGTGTGAAGGAATAAGCCGAATACCGTTATTACGCCTGGTACCGGATATTAACGGAATAGCGGATGTCACGGTCCGATCGGGATATTGGATGTTGGGTGGAGTTCACGTGGACGTGCAAGACTAGATCAATCGAGACAAACTGGAAGTACGGCATCAATGACGGAGTAATATATCAGGACAGCAGAACCCGGTCATCGGAATGAGTCGTGGATGATACAGATGTTGAAGACAAATGTGATATGGAAATCTCGGCCTGATCAGCCGAGTCACTTATCCTCGCCCTAGAATGTGAAGATCGGATACAGGACAAAGCCGGATACATGGAGTGGCGAGCCGTACGAGCCTTACTAAGCTAGGGCAAGTGGTGAGAGTCGATGGATCCATCCAGAATCAACGTAAGAAGGTCTGATCAGATTCAATTTCAAGAGAAGTGCTGACTCGGTGCGACCCTTGCGGTCCAACATGCAATGAAGGTCAAGGATAGAGTCGAGCGAACTGGCAATGTCGATGTTGTGATGACCCTGAGGTGTTTTGAGGCTATCTGGGACTGGTCGCCCTGATCACCGCCCCGATCACTGCGCTGATCGCTATGCTGATCATGATCCGATCCGATCAGCCCCAAATCAGTTTCCAGGTGTGAAGAGAGACGGAGTTTTCAGTTAAGCTGGGTTTATTATGGGGCGAACAGTGTCTGGGAGGCAGATCTCGAACTAGTTCCAGGCTGCTTTTCGGGGAATCAGGATGGTTGAAGACTGCCATAGAGGTTGACCGTAATCAGTCCAGAAGTGGTACAGATCAGGTTGAAGGTGCGACAAAGGTGTATAGGTGGTACTGGCTCAATCGTGCGACGAAACGAACAGGATCGAAGTATAAGGTAAGCACATGAGTTGGTGTACGGTACTCTAGGTACAGTATATTGCATACTTGTCTGTTTCAGAAAAGAATGAAATTTTTGGTTTTTCACGAAAAACCTATGCATTATGATTGGTGGAAATTAACAATATTCGATAATGGGTAGTTTTACAAAACGTGCTGTAGCCTGTTTTGTGCTCATATTACTGTAGATTTGTATTTATCATACAACCAGCATTCTGAATATATACTGTCATCTGATATAACTCAATTTTGTTCTTTTACGAAAGAAACCATTTCACCTGTCAAATCCGATCGCACAAATATGCTGTTATTTTATCCCTGATTATTGCATGTTATGGAATGTAAGAAATACTGGTCGATAGCACGCACCGCGCTCGTTTGAATATGGTAGCATTATGGTCGTTGTCAAAATAATAATGGAGATATGAAAGGTCAAGTCAAAGTGTTCATTCTTTTCTGAAACAGACAAGTATATATAACAGGATTGAATTTACTTCCTAAGCAAAGAGTCGCTCCGCCACGTGTCGCGGTCATTGGGAGCACAGGGTTAACTAGGCCCCTAAAATCCACACACTGACTTCTAGATAAAAATTAGGAATAGTGGTCTTTGTAGACCGCTTCAGAAAGATGGTCCATCTTGCTGCAGTGTCTGCGAATGTCACCGCTGCGCAAACGGCGCGGGTATTCGTTGGCACGGTATTTCGTCTACACGGAATGCCGGAAAACATAATCTCGGATCGAGATCCGAGAACTGTGATCTGCCGGAAGACCAAAGATAAAGTCCATGGAAATGGACTTCCAACACTCTGTCGGAACCGGCAGAGATTGGAGGGGAGCCTGCGCAGAGTGCGCAGGCTTGACACGCTGGCATATCTCACAAGCGCGTACGTACTTGCGTACCCATTTATACTGGTTACGCCAGTAGAAATCGAGTGCGAGAGAAGCATACGTCTTTTCTCGACCTTGATGCCCCGAAATCGGTGCATCATGGTACTCAAACAAAATTTGATGTTGGACATCATCGTCGTTTGGAACGACGATGCGACTTACATCATCTTGGTCTGTGATATAAAGCCACAGACCATCGTGCAATCGATAACGATGCACGCAAGCGCGAAGGAACTCTGGAAGTTCCCTGCGCTTCCGATCAGATTGATTACTTAGGCAGCAACGGGTTTCCTCGTCTGTTTCGTATGCTTGACGTACCTGTCGTACGAGTGACGACGACAGAGCAGTGCGACGTATTGCGTTTGCACTAGTCTCGTAATCGGGGCGTCGTTATAGCGCATCCGCTGTCACATTCAACTTTCCTGGTTTGTTTTCAACCGTGAAGTTGTATTCGGCAAGGAATGACAGCCAACGTGCCATTCTTTGAGAGATGTGTGGTGAATTCACGGCCGTGCGTAACGGCGCATGGTCCGTGTAAACCACAAACGGTCTAACTCCTAAGAGATAGATCCGAAACTTAGCCAGTGCATATTTCATGGCAAGGAGTTCCTGGCGGATTTTTAGCTCGATCTCAGCGACGGTTGTCGTGTCAGTCGACGGTCGACGAGTATCATATAGCAGTAGCATCACACGCAGTCGAAACGCCTCGATGTTGACGTTGTGTACGACGAGGCATACCTGCCTGCTGTCTTGGGATGACGGGATGTAGAGCTCGTAATCCTCGGGGATTTGGTATCCTTCAATCTACATCATTACCATCTAGATACACAAGAATTCGCAGCTTGAAGATTCTTGCTGGAAACGCTCCCGTACGATATCTTGCTGAACTCGATCGCAGCTGTGTTCGACTCGTCACGGATGTATCACACGGACACCACTGTCTGCGTAATGATTCACACATTTTGATCACGACGTGGCGATACGTGACCGTGTTCAAAGGGTCGTAGATGTATACGGTGGCGGAGGGAGTGCTAATGTCCCAGTCGAACTGAAACACCATCATCCCCCAGTGCTGGGTGCCGTCAATAACAGGATGTACAAGGAACCTGAGCGTCTTGATAGAAACATTTGGCGGCTTGAATCGGGGGTGGCTCCTGGCAGCATGGGGGTCGAGTACGTAGACGTCGCTCCGGTGACAAAAGGGCATGAGTGAGCGTAAAAAGCAATACCGATGCGCTGATTCAATCCTTGTGGTCCAATCTTCCTAGAACATCTTCATAGCGCAGCACCTAGAAACAGCCCCGCGTGTCTCGAAAATGGTCGAGAGTGTACAGGTCTTGTTGTTTGCCACCTTCGCAGCAACTGTCTTGGCATCCATCGTTCTGTTCGAGAAACAGAGATCCCGGACGATGTTGCAGAACATGGTGCTCTCTTTATCTCGCTCTCCACCCTCCCGTTGGCAAAAGTGTTGACGTTCATCCATCCATACATAGTATCCTGAATATCCCGTATCTCCATGATGCTCTGTAGGTAATGTCTGCTCACACAATTGACAGTCAAGAGCTTTCTCCGATATCGCCATGACGAGCGATACGTACGATGTGTAGACAATATCCGAACGAGGAAAAGTCACAACAAACGTCTCCTTTGTATCATCTTTTTTTACCGATTCTTCTTCGCCCGCACTCACACCGAAACGAATCTTCTGTCTTCCTTGTCTGCGCATCTCACTGTGAAGAACCTCTAGTCCTCTGTCCACAGCATTATCAGGAATTGTGTAGTTCAGAAACCAGTTAGCCCGGGCCACCTGACGTGTATACGCCGATGGTATGAAAGGTGAATGCCCTCTAGTTGGAAAATTCCCGATCACTCCAAGCAGCGCGTCCAATTTTGTGGTGTTCTTGGTCCACAGCACGAGGTCGGCAGTTGACACTCCTCAATCATCCTCTATGTCGGAAATATCATCCTTGGTTCACTAAACAAGCCCCATTTATATAGTTGGAATGTGAATTCTGCATTGTATATACGTACACTTCTTGGGGCTCGCCGACCTCCTTCAACTGATATTGACGTTTTTTTCTCGGGAGCCCACAGGTACGGATTTGTTGCCCCTATACTGTTTTCCGCTTTCTGTTTTTGGTTGGGCTCGCTGTTATCCGGACTTGATGGCCTCTCGTCCCCCCTCCCTGGATTTTAAAGTATCGGGTAAGAAGACCCAGAGGGTAAAATTTAAAACGAGGGCATATGCGGATTTCTCATTCTTTGCGGCCTTCTCCTTCTTTATAGCATTTGTCCGTTTCTTCTTCGGTGGTAAGATGATATCGTCTGGAGCCGTCGAATCGGTCGGGACGATGGCTCGTTTTGTAGCCTTCTTCGATCGTCGTGTGCCTGACAAGCGAAAAATTTCGTCATCATAAGTTTTTGCGATAGTTTTCACGGCAACTAACCTATAGGTTACAGGCCCCTCGCCGCCTTAGGGAGATTGAAAGACTCGGCTTCCTCTCGCACCGCTTTTTGGGAACCATTATCGTCGGAGACCGCATAAAGGGCTTCGACGCGCTTGTTTAGGGATCTGTATGTGATGTTGGTCGAGCTTGAAAACTCATTTCCAGCTAGGTCGTCATCCGCAACACTCACCCCACCGGTAACGCCACCAGCACTCGCCGCACCAGCTTTGAAGTCTACATTCGTGAAACCCGCAACACTAGATACATCTGAGACACCAGCGACACTTGCGATATCAGCTACCCCAGCGACTACTATCCGGGACACCTGCAACACCTGAAGTTTCCTCACCACCCCAGACAGTGTGTACTGCCTTACCGGGTTCTGCGATACGAAGCAAATTGGAGGCACAAACTACAATACGGGAAAATGCGTCTTTTCTTCTGGGGAATTGACTTTTGATGCAGAATCTTCCTCGTCGGCAAATAGCTCCTCCAACTCTAATAAATCGCTCCTAAATTCAGCCTTCGAGTATTCGCCTGTCTGTTCGTACTGTAGTAATGATCGGAAAGCTTGTGATCTGCGTCATCCATATCATTTTCGGATGAAGAGCCCGACGTGCCGAAAGCACCATGCTCGGACTCGTAAGCGGTTAGGAACCACCCTTAATCATAGTCGTATGCAACATCTTCCTCGGCGTATTCCTCGTCCGCATCATCTTCCTCACCATCTTCCTCTTCTTTTCTTCTTTCCCGCCTGCACTTTTAAAATCCTCCACCAACTGATCGACAATGTAGTGGAGCCGATTTCCAAATCCAGGACGGAAGTCTTGGGCGGAATACGGATACCCACTAGCCCGGACGGCCAACTATCGGAGAGGGTACTCCGTTGATCCTGATCGGCATCCGGATCGGATGAATCATCACTATGATGACTGATCCGATCCTCCCGGTCTTGTGACTGGTCGTCATGTACAAAGAATCCATGCTTAACTTCACCTCAACTTGTGTACCCATTGATCGGGGGTGGTTACACTCACTCAGGTGGACTCTTTGATAAAAAGGATGATCTTGATCAGGTCGGAGGGAATGGCCTTCTCGAGACAGGGGTGTCCTCGGGTGGGAATCTTCACCGGAGAAAGAGTCAGGTTCGATACTTAACTTTAGTATCTAAAGGCACTGATCGGGAAGCTTCGTCCGATCAGGCCAGTCAATAAAAACGAGAGATAACGAGAAACCACGAAAACCACGATAAAACCACGATCTTCCACAGTAAACCACGAACGTTATCTCCACAAAACATTTCCAAATGATATAACGTGTTCCAAACACGTGCGCGTGAGGGTTGAAAAACCTAAACATAACCCGTCAGGGGCCTTCCGGTAAGCCAAAATGCGTCTAAGCGCGTCTTAACGGGGAATTAAGTTGAGCTACAGGGGCCTACTTAACCCTCTGCTCCCAATGACCGCGACACGTGGCGGGGCGACTCTTTGCTTAGGGGGTAAATTCAATCCTGTTATAATATACATAATATCCTATACCTAGTGTACCGTACACCAAATTGTATGCTTACCTCATACTTAGATCCTGTTCGTTTCGTCGCACGATTGAGCCAGTACCACCTACACACCTTTGTCGCACCTTCAACCTGATCCGTACCACTTCTGGACTGATTACGGTCAACCTCTATGGCAGTCTTCAACCATCCTGATTCCTCGAAAAGCAGCCTGGAACTACTTCGAGATCTGCCTCCAAGACACTGTTCGCCCCATATTAAACTGAAAGCTCCGTCTCTCTTCACACCTGGAAACTGATTTGGGGCTGATCGGATCGGATCATGATCGGGGCGGTGATCAGGGCGATTAGTCCCAGGTAGCCTCAAAACACCTCAGGGTCATCACAACATCGACATTGCCAGTTCGCTCGACTCTATCCTTGACCTTCATTGCATGTTGGACCGCAAGGGTCGCACCGAGTCAGCACTTCTCTTGAAATTGAATCTGATCAGACCTTCTTACGTTGATTCTGGATGGATCCATCGACTCTCACCACTTGCCCTAGCTTAGTAAGGCTCGTACGGCTCGCCACTCCATGTATCCGGCTTTGTCCTGTATCCGATCTTCACATTCTAGGGCGAGGTTAAGTGACTCGGCTGATCAGGCCGAGATTTCCATATCACATTTGACTTCAACATCTGTATCATCCACGACTCATTCCGATGACCGGATTCTGCTGTCCTGATATATTACTCCGTCATTGATGCCGTACATCCAGTTTGTCTCGGTTCATCTAGTCTTGCACGTCCACGTGAACTCCACCCAACATCCAATATCCCGATCGGACCGTGACATCCGCTATTCCATTAATATCCGGGACCAGGCGTAATAACGGTATTCGGCTTATTCCTTTACACTTACAACAGTCCGTTGTCAACCACCTTACATCGTGTACGGAATCAGCCTGTCCCATCCATCAAACGGTCCTATGATGATGGGTGTTCCCATCGTCACCAATCAACGGGTGGTGTGGTCTACCTTATTCTTAACTTTTGTCAGATCGCTCTACCACAGCCGCCCCTGAGCCTAACTGCAGCCGCGCAACGACTGCAGTTCGACTCACCCCTTTCGAAATCCTCTACTTGGCTGTCATGTCTGATTCGGTTCGGCCTCCTCTTTCCTTCCCCTTCCCTGCTTCCTCGACTGCCTCTCCAGCCAGCGTCTCGCCTCCAGGACGAAGCTCAGCCAATCCTGTGACTTCCCCGGCCTCGACCACTGCAACTAGGATCACGACCAGCTTCATCTCTCCGACGACGGCTCTAACTTCTTATCGTCTGCCCATGAGTTTCCCTGCTCGCCCCTCTCCGAGCCGTCCTGTTGGCTATCTGGAGCAACTGGCTCCTTTGGTGGAGGGGACTGGCTTGCTCTCGCTGGGTCCTGTGGAGACTAGCCGACTGCGATTGGGGCTCCAAAGCGCAATTTTTGAATTGATTTCCCTATGTGAGGCCAACCGGACGCTTCGCGCCGAGTGTTTTGATCGTCGGTCCATCATAGGTCGTTTGGAGTGCGACTCTGCCGACTTGGCACAACAACTATCGGCCTTACGAGTGGATGGCGACAAGCTTGACCATGTCCTGCTAGATATGACGAGCCGCGTCAAGGGCTTAACAGTTGAGCGAGATCAATTGTCCACTGATCTTGATGCCTTTCGTGTCTCGGCGTAACCCTCTGACACTGTTGCTTCGTTGCAGTCGATGGTTCGCTCATTGTCTATCACCGTTCGTGATTAAGGTATGTTCAACTCATCTGTTTCATCCATACAGTATGTATATAACTTTCTTTGTCCTTGTTTTCAGATGAGCGCATCGAGGCTATGAAGCATTCGATGGTCGAGATGGTGGGCCAACTGCAACTGCTCGACGACCACCGTCTTGACCATGACCAGTTACTCCGGGATAAGATTCGCACCGCTCAGAACGTGGAGCGTTTGGAGATCGAGATGCGCCATACAGACGAGCAAGTCAACCTCCTGGTGAAGCAACTCACATCGGCCGTCGGAGTATCCAGAAACGGTTGCGTGAAGGTCAGAAGGAAGCTGACGATAATCGGCGCGAGCTGAATCTTGCTCGGGTAAAACTTGAAACGCTGGAGCTTGATGAGCGCACTTGGACTCAACGCTCATGATGATTTGAGGTAGATCGCCCACCAGACGATGGACAGGTGGACTGACCCGAACGCTGATTCAGGGTCGCTTCGGACGGCTTTACGTGGATTCCTCGAGCTGGTCAGCTCTCTTGTTCCAGCCGGTGCACAATCCCACAAGTCTCTTGGATCCGGCCCGCCATCGCCTACCTTTTCTATCGCTTCTTTTTGCCGATCGACGTGGATGCTGGTCAACCAGCGATCAGCGAAACGGCGGCTCCTGAGCCCACATTGTCTAATCCGCCACCGGCTTCGAGACCGGTCTCGTCGTCCCTGGGTTCGGCGAAGCGCAAACGGGCAAGTCATCCGAAGAGGAAAACGATTCTGGCTAATCGCTCTCGCTTTGTCGCCGACTCTGACGATGAGTCGACAGATCTGGACGAGCGAACTCGAACTGCTTTAGCCAAGTCGCGCAGCGCTGATTGTCTAGTTTCGGTCACGACCTCGCCGGGCTCAGCCTCTTTGACTCAGGCCATCGCTTTGCTTGACGCGGACAGCGATGGAGAGGATGAATTGGAAGACAAGCGACCGGTTCCGGCTGCCTCTGGTGATTCTGCGACCGACGATGCGACGCCAACTGCTGGGCCGACCGACTTTACTGGATCATCGCTCAAGCGAAACGACTACAGCTACGACCCGAAGAAAAAATTTATGGACCTGTACGTCGTTCTGCAAGGGAAACCGTAGAAGGACCTGAGAGCGATCCGACAGCCTTGGAGCCCTCCTCAGTTGTGGGACCAAACGCCTCTGGCCCTTCTGATAATGAGAAAACCCGTTCCTCGCTGCTGGTCCCGTCCACCAAGGTGGATTTATCCGGCCAGTTCGTCGACGCCCAACGCGGAAGACTGGCAACCTCACGTGCTGAAACCCTGGATCATCGAGCTCTTGAT
Organism: Sclerospora graminicola; assembly: GCA_001887855.2. Classification (NCBI taxonomy): domain Eukaryota; phylum Oomycota; class Peronosporomycetes; order Peronosporales; family Peronosporaceae; genus Sclerospora; species Sclerospora graminicola. The sequence continues at coordinate 20,087 of MIQA02023160.1, read as the reverse complement.
CGATTCAAGGCCTTGGGAGGTTCTTACGAAAGCTATGCCCGGATTGGACTTTTCTGATCGCCCCTTGTTTAGCGCTCTAAAGGGACGCCTGGATTAGTATTGCCGGGACCATGGTTAGGCTCCATGGGAGGCGACTCATCCCTCCGTCTATGCGTAAGGACGCTTGGCTTGAGTCGTACTTCCATGCTCGCAAGCGTCGACGCAGCAAAGCTGGGGCTGCTTGGGCCGCGATCTGTGACTTCGTAGTGGATGGGATCCAGATCGGTGAGTGCGACTTGGACGTTTTCCTGTTCCCCGCCGTGCTGCATCTGCCTATTCGCCGGTTGGAATCATCAGGTATTACGACTGACGGCGGGAAATGGCATCCCGGTCATGGACACCCGACTCCGATCGGCACGTTGCGAGATGCTTCGGACTTCGCCGATCGTCAAGACCCTTGGCAAAACCAATATCACCTAAGCCCCATGTATCATCCGGTGCTCCAGATCTCCCGTCTACGCGTGATGTATGGCCCATAGTTGTCGTGATAACCAATCTCATTTCATTTTCTTTTGACCATTAATATATCACGATAACTTTCTGATGATTCTTATGTTCCATATCCAAAACTTCATATCTAGACTCCAGTGTTATTTTCATCGTGTGTAGCCGATCGTTCATATGCACGTAAATGTAATTTTCATGAATATATGTATATGCATGTCCGTTCACTCCGAATCAGCTCAATCAACTTAATCTCAACTTGTTTGACCATCACCATTGGCTGATCCATCGTAATATGTCAACCCAGACTATTGCGACTCCTGGCGACCCTCTTCGTGAGTTTGCATAACTCCAAATCGGTTTCGTCTCACCCGATCGCGTTCAAACTCCCTTAGTAAAGCTCCACAGTTGAGGTCCCGTTCATCCACCCATGCTGAGTCGTCATAACATTTCCACTGAACCAAGTAATCACGATGGGTTCGACCAAATCGGGTCCATTTTCCTGATCGGGTATCCAAAATCTTCTCACCTTCAAATTCATTTCAATCCAACGTTCTTTCCCAACTGTCTCCGGGCAAGATAGCCTCGTCGAAATCAAACCTTGGCTGATCATCGGATAACAACCTGGTTTTTGGACAATCGGGGTATTCCCGGACCAGTTTTAGCTTCGACAAGTGGACGATCGGGAAATTCCGAAATCGGTACCCGCATTGATTAACCGAGTGGCAAGGTCGCCGATCAATTCAGACACACGGAATGGTCCATGCGACAGATGCGCTACCTTTCGGGCGTATCCTTCCTTCACAAGATCCCAGTAAAGCCAGACCCTTGATCCCAGTTCGATATTATGCGAATCGACTTGGTCGTTATTCCGATCAGCTCTCTCTTGGATCGCCCTCCGCAGTCATTCATTCACTTGTTCACGCGCATGTTGGTCTCTCCCCATCCCGATCGAAGGAAGAATTTAATGCAAAAACCAGTCTTTCTGCATTTTCATCCCAATCTTGTTGGGCGAAATCAGCAACATGCATTTTTTTAGCTCTGACCAGCGTCTGTACCATCCATTCGGCTTTACCGACGCTTGCGGCCGGTAAGCCATGGTCGCACTTTGTTTCTGACCAAGCATCGGATTAAATGATCGAAAAACCTCGGCCATAAACCCGGTTCACGATCATGCCTGATGACTTCACTAGACCAAATCACCTGAAAACACATTCCTCATAACTGCGGGCAACCTGGTGGGCTGTTCGAGTGACCCAGCTTTGGCAATCACCAGTCCGGTAAATAAATCGATTCAGATCAGCAGTTCTGTATTTCCCTTGAATGATTTCGACAGGGAACGGATATGATTCCTTCCCTGCCAAAATTACTTGAAATGGGGTAGGTCGCCTGGACATTTCCGGGTGATCTACCTCGAATAATCGGCATACCCTTCCCGGTTTTACAATCCATACACGTGCCAACAAGCTTTTAGACACTCCGATACAGACTTCCCCAGTGAAAATGTTTACAGATTCTGTGGTACGTCCGGCCACCACCTAGATGACCAGCCTCCAAACTGACATGATAGTGGTGCAAAATATCGGCTTGCAAAGCTTCCGGAATCACCAATTTCGCTGGTCGATCGACATCCGCGTCAACTTGATCAGCATGAAAATAATAGAAAAGCAAGTTGTTAACATCCATCTCGTAATTAGAAGCGATCTTAACACAATTTTTCGCTTCGTTTTGGCTCAGCTTCTCCAGATCACCACTCAAAAAGGCTTTTAGATCCACAATCCACTTTTCTTCATCTTTTAAGGATCATCTCGATCCGCATCTTCTGAACTATTTCTTCCGTCAACTTTTAAGAAACCGGCCTGCGAGGTGCCGATCTGGTTCGCGATCTAGTCATGATCGATAGTTGTACTGTTTTTTTTATCCTCCGAGCGAACCAGCTCGGGTAACCGGTCGATTTTGATCAGTTCATCAACACTGCATTGTCCGTGATCACTGATCCGGTCTGATCACGCATGACTATTGATGCAAGATGATCAGCACTACTGTTCCAGTCGCTTTTCACGTGCAAGAAGAGGTCATGACTCGGCTATCCCCTCGTAGGATTTTTATAACGCGATCATTCAGCAACTTCAGGCGCGGTGCTTTACAGTCGACCTCCACGGTGATTTGCCGAATCACCAGATTCGAATCTCCACATATGATCACGCTTCTTTTGTTTTGTTCTTGATGGAGATCCAAACCTAGCAACACACCACGGTACTCAGCTGAGTCGTTGACTGTAATACCCGGCATATAATATGAACCAGCAGATATGATGGTCCACTCCGGTAATTTTCACAACAAAGTACTATAGTCGTTCCGACACTTTTCTTCACGCTCGCTGATCCGTCGAAACTTACAACGATCAGGTCCTCATCCGAGCCCACGACCGGTGGAGATATGTATCGATTCTCGTGATTGTTTCCGAGGAGCAACCTCGATTAGCGCTTCGTCGACTTCTGACCGGGGGTTCATACTGGCTGCTAAGGTACCGAGAATATACTCTTCACCCTTGGTACATTTGATGATTTCCAAACTCCTTCTCCGGATTGAAATGTTTCAGTATCGGGGTTGAAACCATCTTCGCCTTCAGCATACTGGATGCTACCATAGCTCGCTCTATATGTCCTTCCAATCCAGACAAGGTTCGGTTGATTAGAGAACCGGTTTTTTGAAATCCGATTCGTTCATTTCAGCTTCATGGCTGGTTTCATTCGGTGATTTTACAAATCGACCACGTTCTCGTAGCCTACCTCTTTCAGTTCGTATCATATAGTAGCGTATATCGAAAAGTCTTTGATAAACTGGCGATAATCGTTCAAGAATTCGAGAAAAGACTGCATTCCTTTAGCGATCGAGGAAAAAGAAGGCTACTAAGTGCACCCAAAACATTTCCATTCCTCTTATAACCCTGAATTGACACATTATGACCGAAAAAAGTGACCTTGGGATGACCCCAGAAGCTCTTGACCACACTGACCGATAAATTCCAGCGTTCGCATGTGTGAAGGATTCGTTCGACCTTGTCACATAAAATATCCCATGACGTAGCCGTAACCAAGATATCGCTATATATGATCACCTCCCCAAGACCGTTGGCTTCTGGTCCTCGTCCGGTTGACCTTCCGTGAACACATCGTGAGGTCTGGTGATCTTTTCGGTCGGCACTGATCTGGAAGTATCCGTAGAGAGCATTGTCAATCAGCCTCTGATAGATCTGCGGAGCGTTCTTCAATCCGAACGGCTTCCGGTTCCATTCGAAGAGGCCGAAAGGTGTAACAAACGCTGATATCTCTTGAGCACGATCGGCCATCGAAACCACCCAGAAACCGCTAGCCATGCTAGTGAACAAAACCATAAAACTCTATCTAAATCTTCTAGTAATTTATCTATCAAGGGCATCGAATAAATAATCAACTTTGTGAGGCGGGTCACCATCTTATAGTCAATACAGAGTCAAATATCAACTCCGTCCTTTTTGATCACGATCACGATCGGTGATGCCCACTTTGATGTTAAAGGTCGGATGATTTTCGTACTTAACAGGCCCTTGATCAAATCGGATAGCTTTTCCCGATATTGTGGTGCGATCTTGCAAAAACGTTGAGCGATCGGTCTCGCATTCCTCATATCGATATCACAGACAGCTCCATAGGCAGTTGGAGGTAAGGCATTACCCTTCCCGATCAATAAATGTCACCTTTTCCCGATGATCGGTTTAGTTTATCGATCTCTTTGGGGGTGTTTACTTCGGGATCACCAACTTGTAGATCCTCCAGGGTGACCTCAAGTATGTTGGGTGATAGGACTGGCAAAACCGCTATCTGTTTTTCGATATCCTCAATGTATTGATCACCACCTTCATGTATACATACTTGTTCATCCACTAGATGTATTCCCTCCGGTTCGGTATCAGCCTGGATCGCCCCTAGCGAACCATCCTATTGGCGATCTGCTTCGGGTTCCACCAACTACAACAGGTTCACGTTCCACTTTCTCCACCAAAGCGCGGTTCCCACTAATCTCGTTAGTGTCAGAGTCGTCCTTAGTAGAATCATCATTATTTTCATTTTACGGGTCAGTGGTAATCGGTGATTCGGTTCTAGTAACGTTTAAAATCTGCGGACCGTTTTCGACACAAATTTCACCCGTCATCTCCATTGACGATTCCCTGGTCAGTAGCTTGGTCGGAGTGGGATACTCCGACTAAAGGTGCGGTATCTTCGTCTACCAAATCTTCATTAGTGATTAGGTCTGTGGTTGCTTGATATGCCAGATTCTGCCATTTAATGTATCCTTGGGATCCAACTGAGACATACCCCATCCGTCAAAGTACTTTCCCTTCAGGCAACCACATCCCTAGGATCATGTCTTCATGAACAATTAATGACTGGTCCGATATGTTGGTAACCCTGATAAAGCTTGATCTACCAATCCCTTTGGCAAAAATCGGTACCCATCGTTCACCGCGAGTTAACCACAGTTTCTGCTACCGATCGGTCGACCGGATCATCACATCAGCAGATCGGACTACAGCAATATTTTCATACTGACCCATTTTGAGAACCCACATGCTGGCATCATATAATGGACGTCGACCGGATAAGTGTATCTGCACTTTGTCTGGGAGGGCCAGGTGTCCATGAGAAAGATCAAGCCGTATACTGGCCGGAACCATGAAATCCATCCCCAGTATCGCGTCCTGACCGGCTAACCGGCCGATCCGAGCATTGAAATAATAGACCAGGGAACCGGCCAAGGTGATTTCGACACGTGACCGACCTTCGGTCATGTACGAACTTTCACCGATCCCAACACTGGGTGCTGTCTATACGACATCCCACCTTACGAGCAAAGGCGGAGTCGATAATTGAGACTTTCGCCCAGAGTCAAATAGAATAGAGGTTTTATCATTATGAATATTTCCATTAGCTTTTGCTTGCTTAAACCACCTGTCGGGAGAGTGATACTTCCAGTATCCTCGAGATTCACCAGGCAGTAGGTCAAGCTTCACGATCACGTTCAATCGGCAATATTCGTCCACTCTGAGACTGTGAATCGGGCACCGATCGGCACAATTTGAAACAGAACATGTATTGTCGGTTATCTCCTTTTCCTCAAACTTATTTCTGCTACCAACTTATGCATAAATGCTGAGCGTAGACCGCTCGGCTCGAACCCGATTTCAACCTGGCGAGTGATCTAGTTTAACATTTTCTCGACATCCAATGGAAGCATGCCGGCATGTTAGGTCGGCACGTACCACTTTCGCATCGGATTGAAAAGCTCTTCAATCGGGTAGGCACCGGCGTCGTGAGTCTTTCCACAGGTCTTGCACACGGAAAAACAACGATGAGAGGGATGACCCTTACGATCACATTTGTCGCACGTGATTCTCTTCCAACAATCATGATTGCCGTGCTTAGTCGACCAGCAATTCGGACATTTCTGGCGAGGTCAGTCCTGATCAGGCTGGTTTCCGCCGGATTTTCTCAATCAGCGCCGTTAGTCGATGATCTTGGACGGATTACTGGTTCTGCCCTGAAAATATGGCGGTATTGTTCTTCATATGAGCCTAAGCTCGACCGGCCACTTTCTTCTCCAGAACTGGAACTATCTGATTCTTTCGCAATCATTCGGAGAGCTCTTGCTGGTCGGGCCGCTGGAGGCTTGACCTGATCCGGATGTGGTTTCGATCGATATCGATCCTATCTCAACCTTGGGCTCTCGGGATTTAGCTCGCTGTAACTTTCTTAAGGTTAGTTCCAGTTCTTCAGCGTTACTAATCCGAAGCAAGGTTAGCTGATCAGCCAGATCGCGGATTTCCAAAGTTCCGATAAAGTGTTCAACGTTTTCGCGAGCCATATTTGCGTGTTGTGGATCTTTGATCGGCATTTTGACTCGCAGACTAGCAACATTCAATCGATGTAAATATTCGATCGTTGTTTCATCGGATCTTTTCTTTATATGGTAGTACTGTCTCGCAACAGATACCCTTGAGTTGCAATATTGCTCCTCAAATTCCTCACACAGTTGCGGCCACTTTAAGCGTACTTCTCGACTCAACGACTTTAGCCAGTTCTTGGCTGGGCCTTCCATCAGATCAGCATAAAGCAGACATCTTTCTCCTTCTGGTGTCTTGTCCCTCAAAAAGGCTGATTTCGTCAAGCTCAGCAGGCTCACGCCTGATGGTCATCCACATCTTTACTGGTAAAATCTTTTAACTCAGAGATGGCAGACATCCGGACTCGAGTTATCGTCCAGAATCACTATCAAATGCTTGTGCCGAGGCCACATTTGCCTTACGAGGCATCTCCATATCAAAATCCTCCGGATCGAAGTGTTGACGGATTCCTTCATTTGAATCCATATCCACGTCACTGTGTGGGGGTGATTTATTGAACCGGTCTTGATGACTGGTTTGACATATCGATCGGACAATCCCAGCTAATCGGAGTGATTCCATCTCCACATCTATGGCTTTGTGAACCGGTTTAGCTATTGGTTGATTCATGTTCGGACTCGGTTGCCATGGTTGCCCTTGTCCAGGTATATACTGGGGTAATCTATGTTATTCTCTCATGAACCGGCTCAACATAGACGTAAACGTGGCTCACATTTGTTCCGGAACTTCCGGTATACCGGTGGAATTATTAATGGGGGTAGGGTTATTTTGTGCAGTTTCTTGGGCATCTTCGAAACTGTCTTCTGACCCGACTTGACCTGGTTCAGGCTTTTCCTGTTCTGCGACTCGGTTTTGGAGTCGGTCTGCCTGATCCCCTTTGGGAGCAATGTCATACGAGTCACTCCGACCGAAGAATCGATAGAATCCGCTCCGGACCGGGATGATGATTGATATATCTATTCGATATCCATAGGATATTCAACCAACTGTGATCGGTGTGAATGATCAACCGGCGGTGACTTGGTCACGGGATTCGCCCCAAGCAACGAAGCAAGCTATTCGTTCAGCGTTATCATAGCTTCTCTGACGTTCCTTGGTCTAGCGCACCAGTAGTGAAATACCAACTTCATCGATCTGGGTCAGGAGATTTGTGATCAGGTCGAGCTGGCTACCAGTGGTAACCGGCCTAGTTGCTCGACCCTTTAGCCTCCCAATGATATTAGGTTTGATGATTTCATCACCCGGTTGTTAGCTAAGAATTTGTGAACTCGCGAAGGTAAAACAAGCGTTCGACATCTTGAACCGTGGTTTTTTGGGCTGGTTCGGTCTTCTCTTCATCTTCTTCGAAAATCTTCGGTTTAGGTTTCACATTTTTTGTAGGTGGATCATATCGATCTGCCCATGGATTTTTATCTTTCCATTTTTTTTATGCATAGGATCGATATCGGCACCCCGGTCCTTTCCCGGATTGTAGTTAGTGTTACTATAACCCGGATCGGCTCCGGTCGGAGCCTTGTTGGGAGTTGTTTCATCGTTAATTTCGACCTGAAATTCCACCAGACCAGGTCTACCGTCGCTTCATTTAAATTTGGACAGCATCGGAGGCGATACGTCTTCCTCCAATGCACCCGAAAATGTTTCCTCCACTTTGATCTTTACATATTTCTCATCTTCAGAGGAATTACGGTGATAATCAGAGTCATCAAGTGTTCCGGGCATGTGCAACATTGTGGTCGAGCTGATTTCCAAATCCAAAACCGAAGTTTTGGGGGGAAGTCGTTTTCCCACTAGCCCGGACGACCAACTATCGGAGGGGGAACTCCGTTGATCCTGATCAGGATCGGATGAATCATCACTTTGATGACTGATCCGATCCCTCCGGTCTTATGACAGGTCGTCATGTACGATAGAATCCATATTTAGTTTCATCTCACCTTGTGTACCCATTGGTGTTCGGTGGTTACACTCACTCAGGTGTACTCTAAATGAGGAAAAACGTTACGAATCAGGTCGGAGGATGTGACCTTTTCGAGACGGGGGGGGGTGTTATCGGGTGGAAACCTTCACCGGAGGACAAATTAGGGGTGATACTATGTGCTAGTATCGCAAAGGCCGGGTCAGGATACTTCAACCAACCGGACCAACCAATAAACGGGAAATAACCAAGAAACAACAAAAAAAGACGATATAATCACGCTATTCCACAGTAAAACCAAAACCTTTTTCCACAAAACCTTTTCAAACAATAAAACGTGTTCCAAACACGTGGACGTGAGGTGTGAGGGTTGAAACCTTAAACAATCCCGTCGGGGACTTCCGGTAAGCCAAAATGCGTCAATGCGCATCTTAACCGGGAAGTAGTTGAGCTACAGGGGACTAGTTAACCCTGTGCTGCCAATGACCACAACACGTGGCGGAGCGACTCTTCGCTTAAGGGGTAAATTCACTCCAATTACTATATATGCAATATCTAATACCTAATGTACCATACGCCAAACTATGTGACCCACCTCATACTTCAATCTTGATCATCTTATCGCAAAGTTGGTATCACCATAAAATCGATCTTCAACGCTTCTTCAAGCTGATCCGTACCACTTTAGACCGATCTGCAGCCGATCCCGACCCGATTCTTTGCCGATCTTCAACCAACACGATCTTCAAGTATCAGCTCGAAACCAGCTCAGGGTCGGCTTCTTGGACAATTGTACATCCGATTCAACACTAATCTTGGCTCAACACCTTCTTTCTTAGCATCTGGAAGCTGATTCGGGGCCGATCCAGACCGGTTCAGGATCGGCTCCAAAACCAGGGCGAACCAGCCCCAGATCACCTCGAGCCGCCTGGAACCACCTCATAATCGACTAGATATCGACATCCTTGACTCGCTCAACTCTGGCTTCAACTTCCATTATGCGTTAAACCCGCAAGTAGTATTCCTCTTAAAGTCGGACTTGATCTGATTATTTAGTGCTGATTCTGAGCAGGTTTGTTGGTCCCCCAACTTGCTTCAGCCGATATGCCACATAACGCCCACCATTTCACAAATAAGGTTTCTTCACACGCTTGGTCTTCATGTTTTAAGGCTGTTAACCGAGATCTCAATATCGCGTCACTTGAACCACGTAGATCAGCGATGATCTGCTCCCATAATCACGCTCTGTCACATCCGCTATATTAAACTATCCATAAACCTGCTCCATCACACGTATCTTGACCGGTCCGTCCTTAAAACCATCCCGGTCCGGCATCCGGATATTCACATCTGATCATGATACTTGGTCGATCCGTTGTTCTCTGGGACAGGGTGCGGCAGAACCATGCTTTCTCCACATTTTACGACAGCCCGTTACTTAACCTTCCCCGGGCAAACCAATAACAGCAAGAGGGGACCTTGTTAGCCCTCTGCCGCGAACCAATAAAAGCGACTTGCGTCTAAGAAAGCGAAACGTATACTGATTTATCCTATGTCCAATACTCCCTTTGTGTAACCTACCTCAAATAACACGGCTGACCAGTCATGTACCTTACCCAACGCAAACCGGCTAACTCCGACTTTGTGTACCTGCCCGGCCGGTACACCAACCCCCAAATGGTACCAACCCGGCCGGTACACCGAACCCATATGGTACCAGTCCGAATGGTACATTGTACCCGGCCGGCTCGGCTGGATAGCCACCCATCCGCGCCTCTCGGCCGCTGACGCTAGCAATCCCTTGGCAGCCTCTCCTACGATCCAGGTGCCTACTCCTTCCACTAGAACAATCCTCTTCTTTCAGGCTCCCTTCACTCCATCCTTACGAACAGTCCGCCATCTTGGCCGTCCGCCATCCGCGCCTCGGCCGTCAAACATCCATAGTCCTCCCGTCTGCTCAGCCCGCCTGTCCGACTATCCACGCCCCTTGTCAGGCCCGCCGACTTGATTTCCAGCCAGGCGCCGCCCAGCCGCTTGCAGGTCCTGGCAGCCCCAGATTGCATCTTATTACTGACCGGTCTGGGCATCCGGCTTAGGGTGACATTTCAGCCAATCCGATGCGGGCATCCATCATCATTAGTCCGTTAACTTCTGGAGCACTTCACCACAAAACAATCCCGTCGGATGACTTTCGGTAAGCCAAAACGCGTAAATGCACGTCTTAACCAGGAATTAGTTGAGCTACAGGGGACTAGTTAACCCTGTGCTGCCAATGACCGCAACACGTGGCGGGCGATTCTTTGCTTAAGGGGTAAATTCAATCCTATTACGTTATATGCAATATCTATTACCTAATGTACCATACGCCAAACTATGTGAGCCACCTCACACTTCAATCTTAATCATCTTATCTCAAAGTTGTCCTGCTACCACTTTAAAATCGATCTTCAACGCTTCTTCAAGCTGATCCGTACCAATTTAGACCGATTATCGGCCGATCCCGACCCGATTTTTTGCCGATCTTCAACCAATCCGATCTTCAAGTATTAGCTCGAAACCAGCTCAGGGTCGGCATCTTGGACCGTTGTACATCCGATTCAACACTAATCCTGGCTGAACACCTTCTTTCATAGTATCTGGAAGCTGATTCGGGGCCGATCCAGACCGGTTCAGGATCGGCTCGAAAACCAGGTCGAACCAGCCCCAGATCACCTCGAGCCGTGTCGAACCACCTCAGAATCGACTAGATATCGACATCCTTGACTCGCTCAACTCTGGCTTCGACATCCATTATGCGTTATAACCACAAGGTTCCACTGAATCAGTATTCCTCTTAAAGTCGGACTTGATCTGATTATTTAGGGCTGATTCTGAGTAGGTTTGTTGATTCCAGCAACTTGCTTCAGCCGATATGCCCAATAAAGCCCACCATTTCACACATAAGCTTCCTTCACACGCTTGGTCTTCATGTTCTAAGGCTGGTCCAGAGATCTCAATATCGCGTCACTTGAACATCGTGGATCAGCGATAATCGACTCCAATAATTATTTTCTGTCACCTCCGCTATATCCAACTATGCACAAACCTGCTCCACCACACGTATCTTGACCGGTCCGTCCTTAAAACCATCCCGGTCCGGCATCCGGATATTCACATCTGATGGTGATACTTGGTCGATCAGTTGTTCTCTGCGACAGGGTGCGACAACGGCAGAACCATGTTTTTCTCCACATTTTACGACAGTCCATTATCACATATGCCATCCTATGTTGAACCAACCTGTCCCACCCATCAACGAATCCATCTAAATGGGTATTTCACCAACCAACAATCAGCAGCCATATGTGGACCACTTATTCCTGAGTATTTCTGGATCACTCCACCACAGCCGCCCCTGAGACGAACTGCAGCCGAGAAACGACAGCAGTTTGACTCACTCCATAACGATACTTTCCACTTGGTAATCATGTTCGATCCAGTTATGTCTCCTCTTTTCTTGGGCTCCTCCTTCTGGTTCCCCGTATGATGCCTCGCTTCCAAGAGCAAGCTCATCCGATCTGTCTCCCTCGGTCATTTAGGCTTCCCCGATTTCAACTTCCCTTACCACTACGGTCATAACCAGCCTTCGATCGCCTTTAACGACTTTACCTTACTTCCGCCCGCCCCTCAGTTTTGCTACCTGGTCCTATCCGAGTCGTTCCTTTAGCTACCTGAAGTCTTAGAAGAAGGGACTGGTTCGCTCTCTTTAAGATCAGCGGACACATGCGGGCTGCGACGGGGTCTTCAGGACGCGATTCCTGAGCTGGTTTCCTAATGCAAAACCAACCGGACGCTTCGTTCCGGATTGTTTACTCAGTAAGTTGCGAGGGATCGCCTAGAATGTGAACCCGCGGACCTGTCTCAGCGATTGTCGGCCTTGCAAGTGAATTACGACCAGCTTATCGCTCTTCACGCTGATCAAACCCGTGATCGATCAGGATTGGAAAACGTGTCCAGAATCTGACGGCCGAGCGTGATCGTCTATCTGCTGACCTTGCTACTCTGCGTATTTCGGCCAAGCCATCTGACACAGTCGTCTTGCTGTAATCCATGGTTCGCGCCTTATCTATTACCGTCCGCGATCAAGTTATGTTCTTTTTCAATGTGGCTTATTCGATATATATGAGTAACTTTTTTCACTTCCTCCAGATGAGGAAATTGAGAACTTAAAGAAATCAATTGTTGAGATGGCGGACCACTTGTAACAGCTCAAGAACCAGCATCACAATCATGACTTGCTGATCCAAGAGAGAGTTCTTGCGATCCGGGAGGTGGGTCAGTTAGAAGAGGAGACCATCCATATGGATGAGCATGCCAACTTCCTGGTCAAGCAACTCTCCAATTCTCATATTGTCCGTTCCAGATTTCGGAAACTGTTGGATGAGAATCAGAAAGCGGCTGGCGATCGTCGGCAGGGGCTTGCCCTTGCCCGAGTTAAATTCGAGATATTGCAGTTGGACGAGCGTACTTGGACCCGTCGTCTCTCGAACGGCAGAAGGTCGCTCACCATACGATCGACAAGTGGACCGGCTCGAATACTGCTTCGGAATCACTCCAGCGCGCCTTACATGGATTTCCAAAATTGGTTGATGCTCTCGGTTCCAGGGCCCCGAAAATCTCTTGAATGGAGCCAGCCTTCGCCAGTATTCTCTCCTGCTTGTCTTCCGTCGGTCGATCTGGAAACCAATCTGCCGACAGCCGATGGATCAGCGGCACCTCAACCAGCACGGTCTGGTTCTTCCCTGACTCCCGAAACAAGCCCAGCGCTTTTGGGTTCAGCGACCCTTAAGCGGAAGAGTAATTTCAAAGGGGAATTTGTACTTGCCAAGCGCCCTCGCCTCTTCATTCCCGATTCCGATGATAATTCGACGGACTTAGACAAACGGACCCATGCCGCTATGGCCAAGTCGCGAAGTATTGTTCGGCGGGTTTCGGCAACGAGTCCAACGAAACCAGCTTCCTTGATTCAAGCAGTTGACTTACCGTCTTCGGACAACGACGAACTGGATGAACGGGAAAAGAATCGACAGGTCCGTGCTATTTGAAGTGGTCTTCCGTCAACTGGTGCGACATCGACCGGCCGTCCTGCCAACTTTACTGGCGGTCATCCCGGCTTCACATCGGCCGTGGAACAAGACGATGACAGTTACGATCCGAGCAAGAAGTTCATGGATCTGTTCGTCATCTCGGAGATCGAACTGACGGCAGCCTAACTTGAGTATTGCACGGCATGTGCTGCTCGTTAAGGGTGGGACTTAACCCCGATGTTCTTTTCATTCAAGAAGAACATTGTTCCTCGTTGTTTCTCTCGCCCAGGAAGGTGAAATTTCCCTCCCAAGTCACCGGCGCCTCCGCGAGACCAGTGACATACAGGTTTGCTCAGAGCGGATGTTATTCGGGTTATGATCGACCTATAACCTTGGGAGGTTCTTTCGACCCCTATGCTTGAGTTAGGTTTCCCCAATCGCCCATGGTTTGACGCACTTAAGTCGTGTTTGGACCGATTCTGCAAGGAACATGGACAAGCGATATGGGTGGGAATCTACTCTTCAGTTTCCAACCTCAGAAGTATGCGCAAGGATGATTGTTTGGAACTGTTCAAAAGTATTTATATCCAAGTTGCAGTAGGATCTTATGCTTTAGCCTAGTTGTAGTCGATAAATCAGCGATTAACTTTAATAAACTTGCACTCGATCGTCGAATCTTATACCTTACTATATCAAGGTATAACAGGCGACGAAGCTACCAAGTCAGACGTAGTCGCGAAGGTTGACACAAGGACTTGATTGATAAAATGTGTATTAACATGTGATTAAGTTGCTACGATATCAATATGCATGCAAAGTGTCGAGACGTACGAGATTACGTACAAGTAGTTTTGAAACTTACACCATACTTACCACAAAATAAAGTCGGTTATGGTCCGAATTCATTTCACCCAACTTCACTCCAAATATAGTGATGTACCGTAATCTCCCAAAACAGCACTCCAGTAGTAGTATCGTAATTGATATCATTATGTAACTAACATCATAACAACAATTTAATGTTACCGTAATATTTCATTTTTAAACACTCCTTTTGAAATGAATTCTGTCATCACTTCAAACCAATTTCAGACGTAATTCGTTCCGTCTTGGGTACGGCAATGCTTTGGTAAGCGAGTATGCTAGCATATCTTGTATAGGAACGTAGTTTGCGTCGATTTCGCCATTTTTTACTTTGAAACACTATACTTCAATCGTATATCCACATGTTTCATTTTGGAGCTTCCTTTCATGCTCTTCATCATCTTGATTGCAGCTTGGTTATCCATAAGTAATACCATAGGACGCTCGACTTTAAAGCCTACGTCTTGAATGAATTCACGAAAGCCCAACATTTACACTTCAATTTTCGAAGTCGCATAGAATTCTGTCTCCATTGTAGACAGCGAAACACCACCTTGGTTCTTGCAGATTAAAACTAGCCATCCAACACGACGCCTCCTGTTAACTTGCGATCTTCTTCGATCCGCATAGTCGGCGTCACTGTAGGCCTTGATGGTCGTGGTAGATTCAGCATTTTTTTAATTCCCATATGTAATTTCATATGTTTAAATCCCTTCAAATACCTTGAGATCCTTTTCACCAAATTCCAGTCAATATGCTTCGGTGTGTGTTCTTCTTGTTGCGTTATGCACCGCGTAGGATATGTCAGGTCTTGTGCAACGGCAGATCCATAACAAACTTCCCGCTAGCGATTAAAAAGCTTTGATCGATGTTTTGCCGTCTTTTGGTAAGGCTTCGCTTTCACCAAGGTTCAAATCTTTGTATTCTTGACTTATCGGGAACTTCACAGGATTAGCGTCCTTCAGATTTAAATCCTCAACTATGCCATCGATCATTACTTCTTGGTCCAGTGTATATCCAGTGTTTTCATTGAACGAAACCCACATTCCCAAGAACTTTGACACTTTCCGAGATTTTTTTTTATCTCCAATATCTTCAGGTCTTGAAAGAATTCATCAAGCAGGCTTTCTTTCGTTCCGGTTACGAGTTAGTCGTCCACATAGACTCCTACAATCACCGTGTCGTGATCGGATGAACGTACATAAAGACACATGTCCATCATGCACTGCGAAAACTTTAAATCGATTAATTTTCGATGTAATAGTTGATTCCATAATCGTCCTGCCTGCTTAAGACCGTATAAGTTTTCTTGAGCTTCAACACTCCACCTGTAGATGGAGGACCCTTTAATTCATCATTCATAAGCTCCATACGTTTCTGTATATGTAGATAAATGTCGTGTTCATCTTCGTACGCTTTTACATAAGCGTTTGGAATGTCCCCATGTTTCGCAGGAACTTACCATTTGCAAACCAAACCGAGAATTTATTTCACCGTGTCCATCTCGATAACAGCCGCAAAAGTTAGTGTGTAGTCGATGCCAAAACGCTGTTCGTTTCTGCAAGCTACTAATCTTGCCTTGTATCACTCGATATCTCTATTCTGATCCGTCTTTGTCTTGTATACTGGTGTGCTGTCCTTCGGTTTCTCGATAATCTTCCACACGTTGTTGTTCTCAAGAGTTGCTGCAAAATCTTCATTTTTGCACTTTTCATTGCTTGGGCGTAGTTCTTGGGATCCACTTCACCGATGAAATTAACCATGCCCAAATCCGAAATTATATCTTCTTCCGACTTGGTTTCTTCGTTTGCTTTTGACGCCAATGTCTTAGCCTTTATGTAGCTTCTTGTTTCATGTCGTTCGCGCTGCCACGTCTTCTTTTTTGTGTTTTCTTGGGTTTCCCCTTGCGTTGGATATGTTGTTGTTCTTGAGCTCCTTCTAACTCTTGGTCTTCTTTTAATTCGTTTTGAATCTGCCGGTTCTGCTCTTCGTCCAACGTTTCAATGTTCTAGATATGTTGCGTGATGATAACTTTCTTGTCCAACTTGAGGTAGACCTTGAAACCTTTTGTTTCCTCGCTTTTTCCGGCGATAATTTTAATTTGGGCCCTATGGGCTTGTGAATCCTTCCCCGGGTTTCGATTAACCGTACACAGGGATCCAAAAGCGACTATACTTCCGAGTTTTGGCTACTGTCCGTCTAAACGCTCGATAGGTGACATGTGCTTGGTGTTAGGGCTTGTGGGGCTTCGATTGATGATGTACGCATCATATTGTACTGCGTCTCCCCAAAAGCTAGACTCAGTCCACATGAAAATATCATGCATCGAGCCATGTTCATAACGGTTCGATGCATCCGTTTGACTATATAATTGCTGGATTGGTTTCCAGCCTCACTAAGTTGTATTGACACTCCTGTACACCTGCAAAAACCGTCAAGGTTCTTGTACTCTGCACCTCCGTCGGTGCGTAGGATATGCACTTTGCAATCAAATTGTCTTCCGAAAAATGCCAGGAAGTGTTCAAATTTCTTGGCTGCAATATCCTTTATCTTCGCGAGAAACACCCGTACGTAATTAGACTTGAAATCGACAAAGTTGATCATGTATCTGTTGCCAAATCTATCTCTTGGAGTTTTAGGTCCCTTGAGGTCGGAACTGATCACCCTCCCCCCCTCTCCGATACGGTCCGTTGGGGCATTGTCTCCGCTATCCTTCTTGACCTTGGGTTCTTGGTTTGTTTTCCTTGTGCACAAGTCAAACAGCTCAGTCTTTTTATATCTGTTAACGTTTTTCCACTTTAAGATCCTTCGCCAATTTTTCCACGGCGTCGTAATTTAGATGACCCGATCGTGCGTGGAAATGCTTAAGGGAACCCTTTTGTACGCAGGTGTCGCTCTCAGTTTTCTTGCCACTTTCCTGTAAGATCGCCATTATTGAGTCCCGATCGTAATTTATTGGGACGTCAACTATAACTTCAACTGAAAGCACCTTGTTCTCCTTTTTTATGTCGAATGAGTGACACTTGCTGTCACGATGCCTCATCACTCGCCGTCCATCGACGTACACCATCTCAAATCCCATCTTCTCTAGCAGTCCGTTGGACAGAATGTTTCGTGAAAGGTTCTCTACGTAATAAACGTCCATGATCTTGATGGTGTGCACGGTTTGGTCTGATATCATATGTGCTTGGACCCATCCCTTCTTGAATACCCTTAAGGTTTGCCCATCCGCTTGGAAACACGTCCCGTTTACTCCTTCTGCATCTCGCAGGTAAGTTTTGTCTTTGTCCAGGTGCATACTTGCACCACTGTCGAGTATCTACTTGTTGTTATTCGAAACCTTCAAGTCTTCCGTAATTGCGAGTGTAAAGTCAATTTTGTTGCCAGATTCGGCGTTTTGCCCGGTTTTCTTGATGTCTTCTTGCGCACCGAAGGTCCATGTCCTAATTTACCTCAGTTTGTGCATTTATTTTCCTTGGGTTTGTCTTTCACGTAATTTATAGTGTCGTTTCCAAACCTGGTAGATCCTCTAGCATCGTTTTCGATGGCAGCCACAAACTGACTGAGCTGTTCTGCTTGTCTGAGGAAGTCCGTCCTTGTGTGGTCAAATTTCGACACCAGCATAATTTTAAGCTCACTAGAAGCGTAGTGGACGATGGTTTCTAGGACCAAACGTTCGCTTCCACCGACCGCTTCTGATATAGCTACCAAATAGAGGTAGTGTTCATTCCAGCTGCGCTTCGGGTGCTTTTTGCTAGTAAACATGTTCATTGATTGCGCTGGCGCTATAGTTGTGTTGAACGTGTTCAGCATTTTGTTCATGATGTGGACGAGGGTCGGTGATGTTTTCCACGACGAGTCGACTTGACACTGATAGTATATTTGTGCAGTTCCACTCAAATAATGTCATAAAAGGTCAACCTTGATATCGTCACTCCACAGGTACCCACATGCCGATTCAGCCATTAAAACCTGTCGAATAAACCTGCCTTCCCATTGTTTAAATCCAGCACCAAGTCCGCGGTAGACCTCTTTTCCATCAAGATTCTAATTGAAAGTTTGCTGTCCTTGGCGGTGGGTGTCTTATGTATTTGTTGGGGTGGTTGCCTGAAAGCTGCTTGAGGCGATATTGGAACGCCTTGCTGCATTGGTGTACCCTTGAAGCATTGCGGCACCTTGGTTTCCATACACCGGTTGTGGTGGAACCCTAAAATCTGCAGGCGGTGGAGTAGGTCCGACATTTTTTTCATTCGGTTCCTTCCAATGTTCGGTTGGGTATGGTTTCTTCTCGGGTGTACAGTCAAAGGATGCTATTCACATCCGAATACCAAGCATCATTGAGTTATTGAAACCATACTCGTCTATATTGATCCATGAATTCTCCAATTTCTCCATTCGCTCAGCTCGTCCTCGAACCAACTTCAATATTTCTGCTTCTTCAGCACCAAAACCGGCGTCCTTTTTCTCATCACGGCTATCACTGTCGACGACATTGTGGCCTTTTGGGCTCATAACCTGTTCAAAAGTATCCTTATCTATGTTACAGTAGGAACTATGCTTTAGCCTAGTTGTAGTCGATAATTCAGCGATTAACTGGAATAAACTTGCACTCGATTGTCGAATCTTATGCCTTACTATATCAAGGTAAAACAGGCAACGTAGTTACCAAGTCAGACGTAGTCGCGAAGGTTGGCTTAATTAATAAAATGTGTATTAAAAAGTGATTATGTGGTAAAGCGATCAGAAAATGTTGAGAATGAAGTGGACCACACATGGCCGTTGATTGGTGACGATGAAACACCCATCAACATAAGACGGTTGATGGGTGGGAAAGGCCGATCGCATTTACGATGAAAAGGTGGCGGACAACGGGTATGCGATGTGAAGAAATCAGCCAAGTACTGTCATTAAGCCCAGTCCCAACACTGATGGAACGGTGGAGATCACGATCATGATCGCGATCACAATAACTAAGTGGAGTTCCCATGGATGTACAACGAGTTGGAAATACAGCAACTGGTGACATGACGTGTCAGGGACAGCCATCTAGCCGATCTATGAACAGTGTAGTTGTTGAAGTTGATTATGACATGATGTTTCGGCCCGATCGGCCGAGCCAACTGATTATGCCCAAGATATGAAGATCAGATGTGGAATTAAATGGGGCATGTAGAATGGCGAGTTGTGTGAGTGATGATGACCGATGGATTTGTCCGAGGATGACGTGACAAGGCCCGATTAGGCCCGATCAGCCGAGATCGGTGTGATATGGTTGCCCCGACAGGGTATGAAGGTCGGAAGTATGGCTGAGCAGATGAATAAAGTAGTTGTGATGATGACCCAGAGAGTTCCCGAGGTGATCAAGGGCTGATCGCCCTGATCACTGCCTGATCACTCGGCTGATCGCTATGCCGATCGTGATCGGGGCTGATCAGCCTCAAACCGGCGTCCAGACGCGAACGCAAGTAAAGTTCTCCATTAAGTCGGGCTGGATATGAAGTGAACTAGTGTCAGAAGAGCAGATCTCAAGTGGTTTCCAAGTCGTTTATCGAAGATCGGGATGAGTTGAAGATCTTTATAGTAGTCGGGTCGTGATCAGGGCAGACGTGGTACAGATCAGCTTGAAGGTGCAGCTAGGATGGGCAAGGTGGTGCTATGCAACCGTGCGACGAAGTGAATAGGTTCGAAGTATAAATCAGGCATGAGTTGGTGTATGGTACACTAGGTATAGGACATTGCATATATAATAACAGGTTTTGATTTTCCCCCTAAGCAAAGAGTCGCTCCACCACGTGTTGCGGTCATTGGGAGCACA
>MIQA02023159.1:0-19857 GCA_001887855.2 Sclerospora graminicola | reverse complement strand
ATTAACGGACTAATGATGATGGATGCCCTCACCTGATTGGTTGAAATATCGACCTTAGCTGGATGCCCGGGCTGGTCAATAAAGGACGCGATCTGAGAGCCGCCGGACGCACCTACGAACGCCCGGACGGCGCCAGGCTTGGAATCAGGCCGGACGAACGTGACAGAGTGCGTGGATAGTTGGGCTAGCGGGCTAAGCGGACGGGACGACCGCGGACGTAGGACGGCCGAGGGGCGGATTGGTGGCGGATTGTTTGGAAGGTATGAGTGAAAGGAGCCTGAAGGAAGATGAGTGTTCTAGTGGATGAAGGAGGCACCCGGATCGGATGAGAAGCTGCCAAGGAATTGCTAGCGTCAGCGACCAGGGAGCTCGGATAGATGGTCATCCGGCCGAGCCGGCCGGGTACAATGTACCAGCCAGACTGGTACCAGCTAGGTTCGGTGTACCGGACGGGTTGGTACCATCTGGGGTTGGTGTACCGGCCAGGAGGGTACACAAAAATCGGAGTTAACCGGGCTTCTTCGGGTAAGGCACACGACTGGTCAGCCGGGCTATTTGGGGTAGGTCACACAAAAGGGAGTATTGGATATAGGATAAATCAGTATACGTTTCGCTTTCTTAGACACAAGTCGTTTTTATTGGTTCACAGCGGAGGGCTAACAAGGTCCCCTCTTGCTGCTATTGGTTTGCCCGGGGAAGGTTAAGTTAACCCACCGGAAGTCCCCTGACCGGGAGTCGCGGCGTTTCGTACACTCACCTCAAGTCGCCCGTGTTTTGAACACGGTATTAGGTATTGGGAAGTGGTGACATTTTGGCCTTCTGTGGAAGAGTGTGGAGTTATATCTACCTTACATACACATTTGGATTCGCCCTTCATTGTAATTGGTTTAGCTGGCCGATTGATTATTCTGGGTCCAGCCGGCACTATACAAACTTCAAGTGTCTTATTGGTTTAGCTGGCCGATCGACTATTCTCGGCCCAGCCGGCACTATACAAAGTCCAAGTGTATTGCCAGACGAGCTCCCCGGTGACGATTTCCGCCCAGGAGCTACCCCTAGTCCTAACCCTCATCTCCCTATTGGACGGATTTACACTTTTCGCCCTAGGGTCCACCAGGAGAGCAAACCACCAGTACTGACGGGTACACAAGGTGAGCTTTCAACATGCCACATCCGAGCAGTCACGATCAAGCGGATGGAAGTGACCGATCTAGCCGGCCGGATGCCGGATCGGATCATGACTCGGATGGACGGAGTACCCCCTCCGATAGTCAGTCGTCTGGAACCCCCGTGGGTGTT
The DNA here is from genome assembly GCA_001887855.2 of Sclerospora graminicola. Classification (NCBI taxonomy): domain Eukaryota; phylum Oomycota; class Peronosporomycetes; order Peronosporales; family Peronosporaceae; genus Sclerospora; species Sclerospora graminicola. The sequence continues at coordinate 18,558 of MIQA02023159.1, read as the reverse complement.
CGCGTCTCAGGAAGATTTTCTGAGAGCGACTACACCACAATGGTGCGCGTGCCCGGATCTCTTGGTGACCCTGGATATCACCGCGAGTCCTTAGCGGGCGAAAGACCTAAACCTGTCAAATTTGTTGACGATGTTGTGTCGGGTGCATTGGGGGAAGGCATATCGCCCCCAATGCTACTGAAGATGGAAGGATGCGATGGTCGCCTCGGAATGGGGGAGTTCGAGGTTGACATTAAAGAAGAAGTTACTCCCCTAGAGGCTCCGCCGGGGGCGGATTACGGTACTACTTACTGCAGTGCCGGCCGCTACACGGATGGAGCCGGATCGGACTATGGTGCAAGTCGCCATAGTCCGAGGAAGGATCATGGTTCCGACCATGATCCTAACAAACAAATGCATATTATGGATATAAAAGAAAAAATTAAGGAAGAAAAAGCGGAAGTCGGATACGACCGGAGTGGAGAGCTAGCCGGATCGGGACCAAGTCGCGATCTGGCCCACCTACCCCTAAAGAGACTGGATTGGCAGGAATCGGATTATCCAACCCGCAAAGATAGGCCGCGTTTCGAAGAGGAAGAAGAAAAGCAGGACGGCCTATCAACGGATATAGACTTGGAGCGTGTTTTCCATCTTCACGAGTTGGGGCAGTTCTTGCGGACGGATAAGGTGCTGAAAATAACACGGCCGAAGATCATAGGCGGATTGAAAGGTCCCGTCTCTCCCCCAACTCTCTCAGACGGCCACGTGTCCCTTATTAGAGGACTATTCGATCAACTCAAACAAGCCGGCATTAACACCGGCGTGTTTGATCCGAACGAGTTGTTTGATCTGAAGATGGACAAGTTGAAGGAGGCGTCCGGCGCCCTGCACGACCGCTTGGTACCGCTAGTGGGCTGCTCGCCGCCGTCGAAGAAGATGACGGCTACGACTGGAGTGGCGCCGTCCACGCCGCCGGCAACAAGCAGACCGGCCGGGATACACTCAGGTTCTTCGCAGTACGAGTCTGCCCCTTCGGAAGCGGACTCATCTGATTCATCGGTGGGTATCACCCGCATGACGCTTGGCCCAAGGGGAGCAGCGCGTGTGGCGACGGCCATGAGGCTTGGAGGATGTGAGGATCTGGGTACGCCCGAGCGGAAGAACGCCAGCCAGTACAGCGTACAGGCCTGGCGGACTGCGACGGCAGATCCAGATCCGAAAGAGGAAGACGAAGACGCGGATCGGTGGATCAAAAAGGAATGTAGATCCGGCAGCCGGGCCGCCCCCCAAGTCGCCCCTCAATCCGCCCCCCAGGAGAGCCTTCAGGTGCCGGATCACCTGCAAAACATGTTTTCCGCGATGATGGAACAATACTTGGAAGGGCAACGTCAGTTGAGCGCCAGCCGCGTCAGTCCGAAGTCACCGGATCAGCCGGCTCGTCGTGGAACGCAGGCGTCCGTGCCAGTCCAGTACTATGCGAGGGAGTTTAGTGACGAGGACATGGAGTTGGCTCAGTCCAAGCAGAGTGAACCCCATGCCGCCCCGCCGATCCGCCAGACAGGTCGCCGGACCGGACGTCGGCCAACGAATAGGAAGCTGTCTCTCAGCGACGTGGATATGGAATCCGTCAAGTCGGCCAAGTACCATTACGATCCGGATGATCTGGACCTGGGGATGGCTCGCCGAGCCCACATGGCCTCGGCCCAAGCGTTTGATGCGGATTCGGGAGCGATCACGAGGGTGCGAATGTCGGCCACGTCCGAGCTGAAAGACTTCACCGGACGCGACACGGACGAGGACCAAGCCCGAGGATGGTTGAGCAAGACGAAGTCGGCATTTCTCAGAGACCGGACGTCGGACTATGAGAAATGCCTGATCTTCGGGGATTTGATGAAAGGTCCAGCGAAAAACTGGATCCAACAGCTCAGCCGGGAAATCCGAGGAAATTGGAGGGGATTGGCCGGTGCGTTCGAGGAACAATACTGTGGATCTGGAACGTCGGCGGCGCGTCAATATTTCCACACCAAGAAGCGGGCGGATGAGACCCCCCTGGAGTATCTCCATCGTTTGAATGTCGCTGGCATAAGGGCGGATATCCCGGTTAAGGAAGATGCCAGCCGGTCGGAGGCCGCTCGTGAACATGTGGAGCATTTTATCAGCACGTTGGACGATCGGGAGCTGGCAGACCAGCTGGCGTTACTGCGATTGAAGAACACCACGGAGTTGGAATTGACGTTGCGCACCTACCTAAGAGCGAAGAAGCGAGGCCCCAAGGCGGCAGTTGGACCGGCCGTTTCAAGTCCGATTTAACGCGGATCAAGGAGGCCGGCCGCCATCTACCAGGACGGTCCGAGCCGTCCGCATGTTCGCCCGAGAGTCAGACGCGACCAGCTCGGAAGAGGAGTATCAGCGGTCTGGGAGCGAGTCCGAGGAGCAGCAGTACCGGTACCTGTTCTCGGCGGAAGCCAGTCAGCCATCCAGGCTGCCAGCTGGGTCCAGTCAGCCAAAGGGTTTCCTAGCTCAAACTGACCAGGATTACCCCAGACGGAAATGTACCCACTACGGGTCCATCAAGCATAACGACCGGAGCTGTTGGAAGCGGCTGACCTGCAAGAAGTGCAAAAGGAAAGGACATCCGGCGGATCACTGCTTGTTTACCTGCAAGACTTGCGGGGGAGTGCACGAGGCGGGACTGTGCCCTATTGAAGAATTCTACAACCAGATTAAGAAGTGGTGCGTCCCGACCAAGCATGCTGGGGTGTTGCCGCCCGGGGTGGAAAAGATGTTAAACTAGATCACTCGCCAGGTTGGAATCTGGTTCGAGCCGAGCGGTCTAGTGTTAGTATCTATGCATATGTCGGTAAGAAGGATAATCAAGAAGCAAAGCAAAGCGTAACCGACAATACATGTAAGTTTGACGATTACGTCATCCGGTCCCCGGGCAGCACGGCTGACCCCTTCCTGATGAGTAGCATACGGACGGACGAATATTCTCGGTCTGAAGTGCTTATGGAATTGAACCTGTTACCCGGCGAGTCGCGAGGTTATTGGAAATACCATTCACCGGATAAGTGGTTCAAGCAAGCCAAGGCGGATGGCAAAATCAATAACCAGAAGGCTACCATGCTGTTTGACTCTGGCGCAGAAGTGTCTATCGTGGACACCACCTTTGCTCGTAAGGTGGGGTGTGAGATAGACGAGACGAAGCGGCAGGAGTGTATCGGCATTGGAGAAAGTTCATACATGACCCAAGGAAGGACAAGAGTTAAGATTACGTTAGCTGGGTCTTTGGTGTATTACTTTACCGCCTGGGTAGGCAAGCTGGCCGGGCAGGATGCAATTCTGGGTATGGACTTTATGGTCCCGGCCGGCATACGGCTGGACTTATCGCATGGAACATTGACGTTGCCGGACGAGGTACAGATCCAGCTGGCCGGCCGGCGGCCCTTATATGGCACCCACGTCCAGTTCCTCAAGTTAGGTCAGTTTGTAACGGTGCCAGTTGGAAAAGCGGTGGAAGTAATGGTACGACCACACGACAGGCGGAGTAAGTTATGGCTGACAAGGGGCGAGTGCTGGGTACCCTCGTTTGTTTAAGGGGTTGGTCATCTCAACTCTATAAGCGTGACCAACCTCTCTGAAAAGCCCCTCACCTTGCATGAAGACGTGATTATTGGAATGTGGCTGACCGAGGACAAGGTGCCCCGCCGGCCGGGCTATGTCACTATTGGCTCAAGACGCTATATCGAGTGGCAAAACATGGCTTTTCAGGCAGCCACCGATCTGGTCAGCGAAGAGGAAGAATTAGAAGAGGACCAAACGCCGATGGTGGCTTAACCCGAGTACCGGACCCCTTCTAAAATATTGACGCGGAGCCGGCCGTCGCCGGATCCGGCTGAACGTATTGGCCGAGACTATGCCCCGATCGCTGAACTGGTTTTGCCCACCCAGAGGAAGACGGACGAACGACGGAATCGGGAGAAAGGACAAAGCAGAGTTACATATGCGGTCACCCCCGATGACAGATGGTTCGGACAAACGAAGCCGAAGGCGGATCGACCCAGCCGGCCGATCGAAATTCGGAAATAGCCGAAGGCGGATCGACCCGGCCGGCCGAGCAGAATTCCGAAATAACCGAAGGCGGATCGACCCAGCCGGCCGATCGAAATTCGGAAATAGCCGAAGGCGGATCGACCCAGCCGGCCGATCGAAATTCGGAGATAGCCAAAGGCGGATCGACGCCGGCCGATCAAGATCCCGAAGTAGTCGAAGCTGACCAAGTCTGCATTCATGAAGGGGGCGAGCTATATGTTGAAGGCATGGAGGATCAGATGGCGGTGCTACCTGAGGTAACCCCCTGCCCCCCAGCGGTCACTATTGACGATCTACAAGTGGGAGACCCGGATGTGAACACCCCGGAAGAGATCGGCAGATTGAAGGATATTATATGGAAAAGAAAACATCTGCTGATCGGACCAGGAAACGCACTTCCTCCGGCCGCCCATGGGGCGGTATGTGACATTGATGTGGGAGACGCCAAGCCGGTTGCACAAAGATGCCGAAGAGTCGCCCCCCAGTATCGGGAAAAGCTGTCAGAGCTTATCAAGGGTTTGCTGGCCACCAAGATAATTCAGCCGTCCACCTCGCCCTGGGCTTCGCCCATTGTAATTATTATCAAGAAGAATGGGGTGGATATAAGGTTGTGTATTGACTACCGGCTGGTGAACCGGCTGACTAAGCTGATGGTTTACCCGATGCCGTTGATAAATGATTTGCTGGAGGACTTGGATAAAGTTTTGTGGTATTGCTCGTTGGACATGGCCAGCGGATTCTGGGTGGTCTCTATGACCGATCGTGCACGGGAGATCTCTGCGTTCGTGACGCCCTTCGGGTTGTTCGAGTGGAACCGGATGCCGTTCGGTCTGAAGAATGCCCCGCAGATTTATCAACGGCTGATAGATAACGCGCTGTATGGACACTTCAAGATCAAGGCGGATCAAGATCCGGCTCTGGTCGGAGATGTGTTCACCGAAGGTGACCCGGACCCCGACCCAAAACCTTCAGTTTTGGGGCGGCGGTCTTACATTGATGACATTCTCGTTACGGCAACTACCTGGGATTTACTGTGTGACAAAGTGGAGAAGTTGATGATTACGTGTGAAAAGTGGAATCTTTCGATTAGTGTGGTTAAGAGTTTCTGGGGAAAGACTAAGGTGACCTATTTGGGTCATCAGGTTTCGATTGCCGGATTGGAGGCTAATCCGAAGGATTTGGAGTCCTTGAGTAATCTGCCTTTCCCGCGATCCCTAAAGGCTATGCAATCCTTTTTGGGCAGCCTGAATTATTACAGTCGGTTCATCGAGGATTTCGCAGTCTATGCGGCGGTTTTGTATGAATTACGGGAGGTGGATTACCATAAGCTGAGAGAGCAGGATAGGCAAGCGGAAACGCGAGCCGGGCCGGCAATATCAGCCAATGGGATGCCGCCCTTGTCAACTATTTCGGCCAATGAGAAGGCGCCCTTCTCTGCCCCGATAGGCGGCCGGCTGCCGGATTCCTGCGCGGCCGGCCCGGATGACCACATGACCCGAGCGATGGTAGCCTTTGGTATGTTAAAGGCGAAGATGGCGACTACACCGGTCCTGAAACATTTCGATGTTAATAAGGTTCCTGTGGTCATCATCTACGCTAACAAATGGGCCATCTCGGCCGCCCTCGTTCAAGATCATGACGGAGTGTACTGTCCCGTGACATTCACCAGCCGGACCCTGAAGGCTAATGAAGTTAATTACGGATTAGTGGATAAAGAAGTTTTGGCCTTATTGCGGATCTTGGATGTGTGTTATACTATGTTGGTGTCTCGGCCTATCAAGGTACTATCTAGACGGTCGACCCTATCATGGCTCCTGACGGCGAATGGAATTGACGGCCGGCTGGGTAGATGGGCGGCTCTGCTGTCTCAGTGGTCCCTCGAAGTGATTAAGTGTACTAAGGGAGAAGAGGAAATACTGGGCACGCTGGCTGCCAGCATTACCCCAAGGGCAGAAGTGGAGGAAGCACTGATAGCGATAGCGCCTCGGAAGCAGCCTCGACAATCCATCGTATTACCGCCGCCAACAGTGGGACCCACAGAGGAACTAATGGTTTTGAGTTTTGACGGGTCGGCGAGTGTAAAGAAGGGAGTCGGGGCCTATAGTGCTATTGTGTGGAAGTTGCCCGAATGGAAAGTGGTCGCGGCCGCCTCGGATTTCACGCCTGGCATAACGGTGAACGAAGCGGAGTACAGAGGGCTTTTACTTTGCCTAGATCTGTTGGCTGGCCGGACACAGGGGCGGATCATCATATGTGGTGATTCCAATCTGGTGATCCGGCAAATCACAGGAGAGATAGATTGCAAGGCGCCCCGGCTGAGATTGTTGAACGATCGGGTTATGTCCGCCCTGCGGAGATGGCCAGAACACGAGTGTGGTAAAGTGACTTATGATTTAATATGAAGTACTTCCCAAAGGGCGCATTCTGATTGGCAGAAATACGGACCAAGGGCGTGGGCACCGGATAGCCGCCGCCGAGCATACCTACAAGCGGCCGGACGGCGCCAGGCTTGGATTCAGGCCGGATGAACGTGACAGAAGGCGTGGATAGTTGGGTTAGCAGGCTAAGGGGCGTTCTTATAAAATGTCCCGGGATCCCGGGACCAAATTGACGACAACGATTGGCCTAGAAAGCGCGGGTTAGGTCACGTCGGGACGGCATCGGTCCCTTGGTCCCACGTTTTTTTTGGGACGATGGGACTGGGACGGCCGAAGTGGACCACAACAGAAAATATCAAAGAAACGCATTGCAGCTCGAAGGATGACATATTTGGGCTTTCTCGGGCCTATTGAAGCCTATCGGGTTTATGGAAACGTGACAAACACGTCGGTAAAATTTGTTGCGGTGTTGCAAGATGCGCCAGCGCGCGAGTCGTGGTAGGTAACACTAATCCCGTCATTTCGTTAATGTGGTGACTTATCTTTTTATCGTGTCGCATTGTTGATAAATGCAGTTTTTCACCGAGGTGCATCGCCTGTACTTAAATGCCATGAACCCTTTGCTTCACTAGGAGAAATACTTCTCAATCTGTGGCAGATAGTGGACTTTGCCCTTCACCAGGTTGAACCAGTAGAGATACGACGCGTCGTTATGCGAATCGCTCACAGTGCGCACGTTGTTGAAAGAAGGCACGAGAATCGGGTCGTCCTTGGAGTTGCCCTGCGTCTCGTCCGACTCGAGCGGGTCGCGGTTCAGCAGCCTCGAGCTCCTCACGCTCCCGTCCGACGGCGTGTTCTAAGTCATTGGGGATGCCACCTGTCGATGCAAGACCACGCGTGACCACGCGGATCACAGATCCAACGCCATCTTTTTCGCCGACATGCTTCTTCAGCAACTGCACTTTGTGAACTGTAAAGGCCAATGTCAGTTCGAACTTAATGTGAAAAAAAACAGATCAAAATTTTATTCTTATTTTCGGGACTTGGGACTGTCCCGGGGTCCCGTCCCGGGACATTTTGTAAGAACGGCCCTAAGCGGACGGGACGACCGCGGACGTTGGACGGCCGAGTGGCAGATTGGTGGCGGGTTGTTCGGAAAGTATGAGTGAAAGGAGCCTGAAAGAAGATGAGTGTTCTAGTGGATGAAGGAGGCACCCGGATCGGATAAGAAGCTGCCAAGGAATTGCTAGCGCCAGCGGCCAAGGGGCTCGGATGGATGGCCATCCGGCCGAGCCGGACGGGTACAATGTACCATCCGGACTGGTACCAGATGGGCTCGGTGTACCGGCCGGGTTGGTACCATCTGAGGTTGGTGTACCGGCCAGGCGGGTACACAAGGTAGGCGTTAACCGGGCTACTTCGGGTAAGGCACAAGACTGGTCAGCCGGGTTATTTGGGGTAGGTTACACAAAAGGGAGTATTGTATATAGGATAAATCAGTATACGTTTTACTTTCTTATACACAAGTCGCTTTCATTGGTTCACAGCAGAGGGCTAACAAGGTCCCCTCTTGCTGCTATTGGTTTACCTGGGGAAGGTTAAGTTAACCCACCGGAAGTCCCCTGACCGGGAGTCGCGGCGTCTTCGTATTCTCACCTCAAGTCGCCCGTGTTTTGAACACGGTATTAAGTATTGGGAAGTGGTGACATTTTGGCCTCCTGTGGAAGAGTGTGGAGTTATATCTACCTTACATACACATTTTGATTCGCCCTTCATTGTTATTGGTTTAGCTGGCCGATTGATTATTCTCGGTCCAGCCGGCACTATACAAACTTCAAGTGTCTTATTGGTTTAGCTAGCCGATCGACTATTCTCGCCCAGCCGGCACTATACAAAGTTCAAGTGTATTGCCAGACGAGCTCCCCGGTGACGATTTCCGCCCAGGAGCTACCCCTAGTCCCAACCCTCATCTCCCTATTGGACGGATTTACACTTTTCGCCCTAGGGTCCACCAGGAGAGCAAACCACCCAGTACTGACGGGTACACAAGGTGAGTTTTCAACATGCAACATCCGAGCAGTCACGATCAAGCGGATGGAAGTGACCGATCCAGCCGGCCGGATGCCGGATCGGATCATGACTCGGATGGACGGAGTACCCCCTCCGATAGTCAGTCGTCTGGAACCCCCGTGGGTGTTCGCGTCTCAGGAAGATTTTCTGAGAGCGACTACACCACAATGGTGCGCGTGCCCGGATCTCTTGGTGACCCTGGATATCACCGCGAGTCCTTAGCGGGCGAAAGACCTAAACCTGTCAAATTTGTTGACGATGTTGTGTCGGGTGCATTGGGAGAAGGCATATGCCCCCAATGCTGCTGAAGATGGAAGGATGCGATGGTCGCCTCAGATTGGGGGAGTTTGAGGTTGAATAAAAAGAGGCATGGGTGTTTTGGCGTCTAAATAGTGATCGACCAGGTGATCAGGCCTGATCAGGCCTGATCAGCCCTTGATCACCTCGGGAACGTCCAGGGTCATCGTCATTACGACTCCATTCATCTTCCAAACCATCGTTATAATACAATCTACAATGTCAATACTGACGTGATGCCTTTTGTCTTGGACTGGAAGTTCTGGAGGCAGTAGAATAACGTCGATCCTCACGCCGTCTTGGATCTTCCTTCTCTCTTTTTAGTCATGCTACATGACCCGCTGTAACTTTGGTACCACCACTTTTAAACATATTGCATGTTCACCAGCGATGGCAAGTAGTTACTAGTACTCTTGAAGCCGTTTCCTAAGTTTAATGGAATCCAATGAGCGGAAAGCAACAAGCGTAGCATGTAAGGCCAATCGCCTCCTTCTTGTAAACGTGATGGAGTGCAATTTCGCCTACAAGACCGTCTTAACCATGCTCTTGAACGGCTTGTACATGACAACATCCAAGGGGCTGGAATAGATATTTGACTTTGGGTGTAGGCGTACGTGCAGTATACCCTGAGAGCAACAAAGCGAATGTCATCTGAAATTTTGTACCCTTTAAAATAGGGCGCTGATAGCTGGACCACACCCTTTTGATAAATGGACCACACCCTATATCTGACCAATAAGAAACAACGGACGCGTATTTTCATTTTGACTACTGTACAGTAGTACTAATAATTCAAATGTACAAGTGGGAAAGACTCCGGACCCCGCATAATCAGCAACCCGCCTACAGATGGGTGCACAGGAACAAGACAATGAGGGTATACCTGTCACTAAATATCTGTGGTTTTGTACCTCATATATGGTACCCAGTGCCAGTCAATATAAGAGACAAACGATAACGGAGGGACCGACAACGCTCCACCGGAGGCTACCTATGGGGAGGCTGAGGGCGCTATCCATGCGTGGACGAAGGCACACGCCTACAACGTCACGCGGAAAGACCCGACACTTCAAGACGATGTCGTTGTCATGTGTCTCTTTGTCTGCAATCGATATGGCCATCTACGGTCTTTGTTAGCCATCGTCAGCATGACAAGTTAACTGGGAGCACTGAACCTGCGTTGTCTGCATCGCTTGAAGGCACTGAATCTGCGTCATCTTCGATTGAGTCTCGGTAGCTGATGTGATTGCACCCTCGGCAATGCTCAACCGAGCACTGATACAATGGACAAATTCATCGAGAAACACTCGATTTGTGCGAATGTCAATCTTCGACTCTGCATCACTACAGCTCGCACTTTGAACCTTACTTTCTTTTGCATCTTCGTCGCGATCGCTGCTTTTTCACACACGAAAGACCACTTTCCTTAACACTTCAAGTTCTTGCTCCATTAATTCAACCTGTTCATCGAAAAAAAAACACGGCAATGAGACTTTTAATCCGCAAAAACACATCACAAACCCTTAAGTATAAAGCAGAAAGTAAGCCACTCATACTTTGCTCCTCTTGCTATGTTTGTCGCCTCCATCATAGCGTCCTTTAACATCTCAATGTATGTTATCCCTCCTTAATTGTTACTCCTTTTATATTGTCTGGCACAACGTACCATGTATTGAGTACTGGAGTTTCGCTACACGCCCCCATTGTCTTGTTCATGTGCACCCCATGTCCGGGGTCCGGAGTCTTTCCCACTACATAGCATTTGAATTAGTTAGTACTTCAGGTACTACTGTAGTCCCTGTGTTGAATACTCATCTGCCGCTTCTGATTGGTCAGATCTGGGGTGTGTGGTCCATTTATCAAAAGTGTGTGGTCCAGCTATCAGCGCCCTTAAAATATATTAAAGATTAAAATAAGTAGCGAGGGAGTAAATATCTGGGGGGAAAATAAGCACACGAGCGGACGTACCAATATCGACGTGAGTGGATCACCAGCAGGACTGGACGTGTCACCGCGTGCTTGTCCAGCTAAGTATAAAAAAGCAAACCAAAATTGAAAGAGCATACTGTGCCCCGACGCAATATCATCGTCGTACCTGTGTAGTTTTGCTTTTCAAGTGACGAGAAAAGCAAAATACCTCCAAAATAGCATTCAGTGATTGATACTCTAGTGCACTAAAATGGTCAAAGTAGTATCATCCAATCATCCTGTCGGATAATCTTTTCTAAGTATCTGATTGGCTTATGCCCAGAATCGCGCACAAAACTGGCGCCGTTGCCTTAAAGTGGCAAATTACGTTACTAGTACATCTAAATGACGGCGAAGCACTGATAAACCACCTTAGACACGTGGCAAACGCCCTATATTTTTCTTTTTCCCAGACTTTTGCTTTGATTTGATAATGCACTTAATCATATTATGTGTGTGAGTGAAAGATCACATGCTAGTCAGTTAATGATAAGCACTAAAAGAAACAATCAGACCGGTGTTATATGGAGATGCTCAAGCAATTACGGCAAAATATCGCATGTATCAACGTCTGGATCGGTGACTAAAATTTCTAAACCAGTGAAAGATAACTACCTCTACGATACGAACCACAAGCAAAAGCAGTAGCGTTTGGTACGAGCTTGTGAATTTCATCGTTGATGGACTTCAGTTCTGATAAACCACGGAAAATAACTTTCGAGAATTGTTTTGAGTCTGACAAATGTTATGGTAGACAAAGTTGGTCAGATAAACCTCGTAAACATCACTCAGATCTTTTAATACGCGGTCAAGTTTCGTCAGCCTCATGCTTATTCAGGTCAGCTAATGTCTTAAGCCCCATTCCATAAATCTTTGCCCCTTTAGCAGGATTAACTCCCTATATTCAAGCAATTTCGACTAAAGCACATAGCCAAAAGTTGTATTTCCTTGCGTTAAGCTTGGCCAGTCTCGCGAATTTTAATCACTTAATCGCGCAATCGTCCCTTCAACTAAAGCGTATTCCTCAAATCTTTTTTATCGTTAGTTGTTATTCTGTGCGTACAGTTCCAGGAAGGGTATCAGTGAATATGGCACGTACTTTAAACATAACCAAGAAGGATAACACTAATATATCTCTTCTCATACGTACTAAAGTGTTCATTTATTCAGCCCATGTGCGTACGACAAATTAAAGATTAATGTAGTGCCTCTAGATTATCATATTATTTTGGCGAAAACCCCCGGGATACCGAGGCCTCAGAGAAGTAAATGGATGCGAGTTCCTAAAGCGTCCTGTTGAGGGCAAGATTATATTTCACATGGCGTCGTTAAGGATTGTACGTTGATCTTTAGTTGCGATTTTTATAAGGCGCGGCCTGGATGCGGTGATGCATCGTGAAAGAATTTGACTTGGTCGCTCTTACAAAAAATATCGGCGTTCTTTTTTCACCAACTTATGATTAGTTGCACGTTTAGGTCTTTCCTGTAAGTCATCACAGGAGCTACATGCACGTTGTCTCGAGTCTCCCCTTTCTCTAAATCATAACATTCGGAGCTTTCACTCAAACCACCACGAATTTTTCACAGATCGTTTTTCTCCTTTTGCCACTTAGCGCAATATTGCTATCTTGGCTTAAACTTGTTGGAGATCGGTCAAGTCAAAAGCGTACTCCTCCAGAAGGAAACGTTTTTTCTGCAACAAGTACACGATCTATTCAAGCGCAAAATCTCTACATTAGGAAGAGGCAAACTTGTGGTTTGCAATGTCGTATCCTGATTGATCTGAGAGCAATGATGACATCAACGTCACTCCACTTCACAATTGGAACCACTTGGACGTGTAGGCGGAGTGTAGTTCTACGACATGTCCTTATTGTCTAATATCTCCAAGCATTTGCCATCAACGTCTGGAACAAACGGGACCAGACGCGCTTAACATGAAGTACTTGCTGGAGAATCATGTACTTTCGTTAATCCATTTTGTTCACCACGAATAATATGCAGTATCGAGGCCTGCCCCTCCAACATGGGCATTGTGTTTTAAAATCGCCGAATTCGGTGTTTTCCAAATAGCATTTCTGGAGCCAGATATGGCGTGCCGAACACTCCGCATTTTTTGACAAAATAACATATCGAGATTGGGTTAATAAATGGTAATGTGTTGCTTTTGAATGATTGCAATGACCCGAATAGTACCAGTTCGAAAGACGAGTATCAAAAGACGGGTAGATTTGGAAGAAGAGCAGTATCGTAACCAGTTTTCGATCGAAGCCGTGTTCCAGGTCCCCACCTACCGGGTCAGGTTAGCAAAAGGGCGTCTCTGCCCGGGCTGACCAGGACTACCCTAGACGGAAGTGCATCCACTGTGTGCCTCTGATTAAAGAAGCTGCTGGAATCAGTCGATCTGCAAGAAGTGTTAACGGAGGGTGCACCAAGCCGAACACTGCATGTTTGCGGTAGGTCATGTGGAAAAGTGCACGAAGTCTGATTGAAGAGTTCTATAATCAGATGAAGAAGTGGCATGCCCCGACGAAGCATGATGGGATGTTACCACCGGGGGTGAAAAAGATGCTAAACTAGATCACTGACCAGATTGGATTCTGGTTCGATCCGAGCGGTCTAGTGATGGTTTCTATGCATATGTCGGTCAGGAAGATAATTGCGAAGCAAAGCGTAACCGAGAATGCATAAAATTTAGCGATTATGTCAGCCTACCCCGCGCAGCAATGCGGACCCCTACCTGGTGAACAGTATACTAGTGGATGAATATATTCGGGCTGATGTTATTATGAAGCTAAACTTGTTTCCTGGTAAATCACGGGGCTATTGGAAGTACCACTCTGATTCAAGCAAACCAAGCCTTGCGGCAAATAGATAACCATATCGCCACTATGCTTTTTGACTCGGGAGCAGAAGTCTCTATCGTTGACACCACTTTTACTCGTAAGGTTGGATTTGAAATTAATGAGACGAAATATATGGAATTGGAGAAAATTCATACATGACCCAAGGAAGAACAAAAGTGAAAATTACACTGGCTGGGTCACTGGTAAATAATTTAATTGCCTGGGCAGGAAGGCTAACAGGGTAGAACGCCATTTTGGGAATGGATTTTATGGCGCCCGCCAGTATATGACTCATGGCACGCTGACACTACCTGACAAAGCGCAGATTCAGCTGGCCGACCGGCGACCCTTAGATGGTGCCTATACTCAGGTTTTGTGGTTATGTTAGTTCGTGACTATTCCAGTGGGGTGATCATTGGATGTGTTAGTTCAACCCCCAAGTCAATCATAAGCTATGGTTGACTCGGGGGAATGTTAGGTGCCTTCGTTCGTCAAGTTCATTCCAGCTATGTTAGAGTGAACAATATCTTAGAGCAGCCCCTCACCTTGCATGAAGATGCTATCGTTGGGATATGATTGGCCGAAGATAAGGCTGCCCCGTCAGCTAGGATACGTCACAATTGGCTCAAGACATTATATCGAGCGACAGAACCTGACTGATATAGCGGCAACTAACCTGGTTCGTGAGGAACTGTCCGTGGAAGATGACATGGCGTCTATGGTCAGGCCACAGAACCAGACCCCTCTAGGATTATGACTCGTGACCGGTCGCTACCAGGTAAGCGTAGGATCAGCTGACCGGAGAAATGTACACGTGGCCGAACTGGTCCTGCTCGTACTTCCTTGTGACGATGAGGAAATTAGCAAATACAAAGCGGCAGATCAAGTTGCTTCCGATGATGGTTAGCTGTGCGAAGATGATGATTTGAGAATAGTAAAAGTTGACCCGGGTGCAGACGAGGGTCAGTCACATGATGTCCCCCTGAATGATGCCGTCGAAACTGTGAGGAAATATATGAGACTATTGGCACAGTGGAGACCCTAGTTTGGGGACGGACAGCTTGACCATTATTATTACTGAAGCTGACCAGGTCTGCATTCATGAAGGGGGCGACCTAAATGTCGAGGGTATAGAGGACCAGTGGCAGTGCTGCGCGAAGTAACATCCTGTCACCCGGAGGTTACCATAGAGGATTTGCAACTGAGTAACCCAGAGGTGAATACTTCGGAAGAGTTTAACAGGTTGAATAGTATCATACGGAAAAAGAAACATCTGGCGATTGGTCAAGGTAATGCACTGCCATCGGCTGCCCATGGGACTGTATGTGACATCGACGTCGGTAACGCGAAGCCAATCGCCAAGCGGTGTCGGCGAGTAGCGCCTCAGAATCGAGAGAAATTATTAAAAATGATCAAGGGACTATTGATTACCAAAATCATCCAAGGTGGAGACCGCACTGTCAAAATTTCTAGAGCGCGTGCGAATCCGGTTTTTACCTTTAGCGGACGAGTTATTGCCCGGTATCCATATATTAAATAAATACTGTCAGCTAACGAAATGCAGTCAGTAAACTAAATGCTATTAGCAAACAGACCCACCAAGTAGCCGATTCAGCCAGTACAAATTACGCCGCCACATCCCCCAAAATCGGGAACGTTGCACCCGGTATACGCGGTGTGGTGGAATTCCTATGCATGGGTCTGGTTCTAATCTCATGAAACTGGTGAGTTTTTTCGACAACAATATCGGAGACCTTGGGCGGGGATCCAAGACTAATAAGTGGTGGTGACTACGGTGCAGACCGTCGACGCAGTGATGCGGAAGACATTGTTGGCGTTATAAATCAAAATGTTGCTAGCGTTCGATACCATGGGGGTAATGCGCTTCATGACGAGTTTCATGACAGTACCACCGGTGACGAAAAAATCGAAGATGACGACATAGAGATTGTTTAGCAACAATCGTGGTGTTTTCCTCGCTCCTAACTATCACCAGGAAATCCCCGATATGGAAGGACGAAGGGGAGCAAAACATCTCAATACGAAGGAATACTCGCCATTGACGTATTTTGGGCGCGCTGGAGATTTTCTGATTCTAAAATAAAGCAGCAGTTTATTGCCGACATCGGAAATTGCTGTCTCATTGTTCCTAACCAATCACGTTCTGGAAATTAGTGATGTGATGAATCTCACCGGCTGATTAAAATTTGCAGCAATTTCCTGCCGGATTGGATTGGGAAGTGTGTACTCAATATTTATATACTGCTGTTTGAAGGAACCATTATGTGTAAACTCAATACGGTGCAAAATGGTCTTGCACACGGAATGAATACACTTATTGGCGGCTATTTTTGCGAATACAACGTGGATGAAATGATGAATCCAAAAGCCACGACGCAAATTGGCGCAGCCTATCTCGGTCCGTGCTCATCATAGTAGAGACCAACGTTCCACCCCTTTCAGTGACAAAAAAGTTACTGGCAATAAATTGATGCACGGTGTTTCGTGCATAAATTTTATTGAGATGATGTGATTTCCATGCTGCAAAAAACGAGGATATTTTACCTCAAACTGTCTTTTAGAGGGCATTCGCAACTTTAAAATGAGGCTATACTGAATCTCATATTTTACCAGACAATGAACTTTTCCGCAGCTACTGCTGGCGCAGTACTCACTGTTCAAGCTGCAACTACAGCGTTGGGTACGACATTGTTGCATTGCATTTTTCGCATTGAATCCTTCGTATCGTGACTAATATTTAAAACTTTGTTGTATCGCGTAGGTGATCTTATCACCTACGTTGAGCGATTTGTTCCCTAAACTCCTACAATATTCGACAATTACTGCTTAGCTACAACAACAGCGTTGGGTACGACATTGTTGCATTGCATTTAATCCTCCGTATCGTGACTAATATTTAAAATTTTGTTGTATCGTGTAGGTGGCCTTATCACCTACGTTGAGCGATTTGCTCGCTAAAATGCCTACAATATTCGACAACTACTATTTAGCTGCATCAACAGTGTTGGGTACGCCATTGTTGTATTGCTTTTAACCCACCGTATCGTGACTAGTATTCAAAACTTTGTTGTATCGTGTAGGTGGCCTTATCATCGGTGGTGTAGTCGCTCTCAGAAATTCTTCCTGAGACGCGAACACCCACGGGGGGCTCAGATGACTGACTGTCGGAGGGGGTACTCCGTCCATCCGAGTCATGATCCGATCCGGCATCCGGCCGGCTGGATCGGTCACTTCCATCACCTTGGTCGTGACGACATGGATGATCCATGTTCGAAAAGCTCACCTTGTGTACCCGTCAGCACTGGCGGTTCCGCTTTCTTGATAGACCCTAGGGCGAAAAGTGAGAAGTCCGTCACATAAGGAGACGAGGGTTAGGACTAGGGGTAGCTCCTGGCGGAAATCTTCACCGGGGAGCTCAATTGGCAATATACTTGAAGTTTGTATACAGCGGGGGCTGGACCAAGAATAGTCGATCGGCCAGCTAAACTAATGATAATAAAGGGGTAAATCCAAACGTGTACGCAATAGGGAATCCAAATGTAACTCCACAATCTCCCACAGTAGGCCAAAACGTTACCACACTTTCCAATACCAGATATAACCGTGTTCAAAACACGGGCGACTTGAGGTGAGTATACACGACGCAGCGACTCCCGGTCAGCGGACTTCCGGTGGGTTACTTTAACCTTCCCCGGGCAAACCAATAGCAGCAAGAGGGGACCTTGTTAGCCCTCTGCTGTGAACCAATGAAAGCGACTTGCGTCTAAGAAAGCAAAACGTATACTGATTTTTATCCCTATGTCCAATACTCCCTTTTGTGTAACCTACTCCAAATAGCCCGACTGGATAGTTATGTGTCTTACCTGAAGTGGCCCAGTTAGTTTCATCCGGATGCTCTTTTGTGTACCAGACCAGCCGGTACACCAAATCCAGCCGGTACACCAAACCCAGCTGGTAGCAACCCAGCCGGTGCACCAAACCCAGCCGGATTGGCCGGATGGCCATCATTCTAAGCTAACTTGACCGCCGGCAGTAGCAGCTCCGCGTCCACCGCTGGCGCCTCATCCGTCCTCCACAAAGCTCAGCCTTCTTCGGGACCCTTCGCACATACACCTTCCAAACAATCCGCCCTTCGGTCATCCACCATCTGAGTTTATCCGGCCCGCCTGGTCCGGACGGCCAATCTCCGGCTAGCCCGTTATTATCCAAGTCACTTCACCACAGCCGCCCCTGAGTCTTGCCGCAGCCGCACAACGGTTGAGGCACGATCCCACTACACATCTCACACTTCGACTCGTACACCGTTCTCATGTCAGTCCAAACGCCCATCCAGCTTCGCCACTCCATCACTCATGCTGACTCCAAAATCACTCCAGCACCTGATTGGCCCATTCCTGGCCCGACTAATTTCCATCCAACGTTTGATTGGTCGATTAATATCGCCTAATCTGGCCGTACCCGCTGCCCGGCAGCCGGATGGTCTAATTTCCTGGCTCCGCCCCACCTTCTTCGTGGGACTGCATGACCCCGAAGCGGTTCCGGCTCGCTCGTCGGCGATCGTTCTCCCTCATCAAAGCTCCACAATTCAGGGCTAGCTCATCCACCCACGACCGTTCTTCGCAATTTTCCACTGCACCAGAAACTCTCTATGAATCGCCCAAACCTGGTTTTCCGCCCGTTCCGAACATCCAAAATTTCCTCTACTTCGTACTCGTCCTGATCCAGCGGCTTGTCCCAGCTATCCTCTGGCAGCAGGGCTTTGCCCGTCGAGCCAATCGCTCTCCACTACAAGGCGTGTACTCGGGCGGTCTGGGAAGTGTTTTACCAGCTTCAGCTTGGACACGTGCACTATCGAGAAACATTGTAATCAGTGCCCGCCGTAACCAGCTTGACCGCATGTTCCCCGA
>MIQA02023158.1:0-76860 GCA_001887855.2 Sclerospora graminicola | reverse complement strand
TAATTTTTATTTTATACTAAAACAATATAATAAATACTGCAATATATGTCTAAAATTAATCAACTGTTTTGTAAGGTATCACGATATCAATTAGAATATGAATCCCTGAGTCATAACATCGACGATGTAGCATCAATTTGTGACGCACCCAGAGCCCTCTAGCTCTGACGCGCAGGCCTTTGACAACATCTATCCAAAACTGACTGTATTTGTCAAGACGATCTCTTACCGTAGACAAAAGAGTTTTATTTTGATAAGCGACTCGAATGCGAGCTAAAACGTAGATAGGAACAACCGGCTTTAAAACTGGTTACGTGCTTCTTCGCCTCTCTTATTCCACAAATGGTTCGTCAAGTCGTAACGCAGATTGATATGCGCTCCCGCTTGTACTGAATTGCAGCGAACTCACCTAGCAGATCCTTAAGGCCCTTGTGTATGACGTTCTGTACTGAAAAATAGAGACACGTGTTTGGACAAAATGTGTTTGGCACATTGGTGTTCCGAGATCGTGGTATTCCGGAACACCTCCCTGGGGTGTTCTGAATTGAGCACATTTGTACCGACATCATAGATAAGTAATATACATAAAAGAGATAGCAGTATAAAAGTTGGTGTGCGTTCGCTGCGAGTCCTCGATTGAAGCCTTAGGCGCGACCCGAGGGGAAATCGATGTTTAGCCCCCCTTTGCAGGATGCACAGCCTTTAGACATCAATACCTGTAGTACCCAGCGCGCATGCTCACTAGAAATGCCATGTAATAACTTGCGATGCAGGTGGGGTACATGGACAGTGTTTGGAACGTAGTTTCTGAAGGATCTGAATTTCATTACCCTTTTTCTTTTCAATTAGCATTTCGGTACAGTACAAATTGGACAAGGGCCTAATCGTTGTTTTCGACAGGTGGTTTTCTTTCACTTTGAATAGAGGCAATCGTCACCGAAATGATTTTTTACTCAAACAGATATCAGAAGTGGTACGAAGATGCCGCTCGTCTTGAACATTCATATTATGAAGATTAATACACGCGTGCACGGTATCATTCTTATCATGACAGGTCAACAATGTGCAAAGCGTACTCTCAGAGCGAAACCCTCCTTCGAGCCGGGTGACTCGAAATCGGCATGCTAGACCATAGCTCTTGGCTGAGAAGTATTTTTCGGCTTCCTTTTTCTTTATTTATCTGCGTGATGATCATTGATTGAATGTTCAATGGAGATAAACAATAGATCCAAGCATGTCAAGGAAAGCCACACTCTTGATACATCTTGATCAACCGCTTCATATTGTTTTCATTTGGGTACAGCGGGTAGTAGTGGCCAAATGTTTTTTGTGATTGCAGCTCTCGTGAAATACAGCGTCCTTTTATAATTGTCTGAAAACCATCTCGAGGTTTTCATTAATGTTATCTGACAGAAGCGTCATGGTAGCATGCGTAGATCGGCCATCACCATTAGAAACGACCGGGTACCGATTTGAGTGGAAGTGGCTACTGCTCCTGATATAACAACTTTACAGTTGGTTTGCATGTAACACATGTTACTTACCCTTCGTGACATTTCATGGTTAATTTCTTTTCACAATATACTATGCCAACTGTTTCTCACTTTGTTCCGACCGGGATCAATCAGGAACATCTCGTATAGTGCAGAGCAACCAGGGATCAGTGCCGTAAATTTTCCGGTACATATATTCTACATGGGATCTGTATGGCAACAAAATGACCAGCACAACGGACTTACCAAACACAACGTACCAGTACATAAAAAAGAGCTGCACTAATATGGTCTTACATTTTATCGCGCTAAATTGGCCTTATCGCCAATTTTTTTAAGACGAACGCAACCTGTGGGGCGCCGCGGTATTAAGGTTTTGCCATATAACGGATCAACGTGTTGTTTAACACTAGTTGCCCGAGGAGTCTTGTTGAGGATCCTACTGTCTTTGCTTCGACATTTCACCCACGATAGTATCCGTGATATGAAGACACAACCTTGGACGGCTTGAGACATCTTCCATGGACGGTCTTGATAAATATATCTACAAAGTACTGGCTATCCGAGGCCAGAACATTGAAGATGTCTACGCCGCAGGAAGTGCACTTGATAATCGTCTTGTTGAAAATGTGTGATTGTATACACCGGCAGCTGCGTGCGACCAACTCTGGATGAGCTTATAGTTACAGTATGTACTTTTCTGTTTGAGAAAGAATGAAACATTTTTTTATATCTCGATCATTACTACAACCATACCATATTTAAAGCGCGCGATGCGTGGTATCTACCCATATTTTTGCATGCCAAAACAAGCAATATTCAAGTATACAACAGCGGATTTGTACGATCGGCTTTCACAGGTGAATTGTTTTTTTCGTATAAAATGAACATTACCGTAATGCTGATTTCTGATAAATCCAAATTTAGAGTAATAAGAGCACAAAACACTACAACACGATTGGTAAAACTGCCGAATATTGGATATACCGGTAGATAAATTCCCCCAATCGTAAGGCATAGATATTCTGTGAAAAATCAAATGCTTCATTCTTTTCTGAAACAGACAAGTACATGATTTAGTTTTGTATACAGTAATATTCTTTTCTATTGTGCAGGTGGTGCGCATAGCGCACCACGATTGCTGTGTTCAGACAGGTTATGGTCCAAATGGACAATGCTACAGGGCACGCTTGATGGTGCGGTACCGTTTCACACCGTCGGTCGCGAAAGGATCGACGTAGTTATTTGTGAAGACGAGATAAGTCATTCAAGTACAGTGCCGACCCCTGTAATCGGTGGCTCGATTTCGGTGTAGTGGAGAGCTTGCACTGATGAGAAGACTAGCTGGTAGGCTAGAGTCACAACCAAGTTAAAGAAAAAAAAACTTGGTGGTGACGGCAACGTACGAGAACAAAAAAAGGGGCACCATGTTCGTACGTGTATACCGAGCGTAACACAAGCTTATACTAAGGGAGTATCAGCTCGATTGCATAGGCTGTCACCTGATTTGCAAAATCGATAGAGCATCGCCATATTCGTCGGTTTAATTGTGCAGTGCACCGAATGAGACGTTTGACATGTACGAACTGACTCTGGGCACGTCGATGATAAAAGAGAAGAGATTGTAGTCCACATCGTTCGTATTGTGCGTTGCGCCCACCATGACACCTTGTGCACAGCGTGCAAGCATTGGCCACATAAAAGCAACAGCAGTTGCGACCTATAGTCAGACAGAATGTCAGTGAGTAATAAATGGTTAGCATATTTTGTACATATGAGCGCCCTGTCTTCATCGTGGACCACACGGCATAGGTTTCCGAGTTTCCTTCAAAAACAGTAGCCCAGCTCTGTATTCTAGCCGCGAGAGTCCGTCCTAGAATTGGATCCTGTAATTGCCCCCGTCGCATTCCCCACATCAAGTGCCGCAATTCATAACGGCAAGAATTTAAAGGCGTCATCTCCATATTGTATGAATGCATTTGCTCAGTAGGTTGGCGATAATGTCTGGAAACCAAGCCCACCAAATCCCACAAACCCTCCATGAAGCTGACTGTCAAGACTGACGGCACAAAGCCGTCGATTTTGTTCAACCTAACGAGGTATGATTGAAATCGCGAAATTGCCTATGTACCCAAAAGGACACTTTTCTACAGGTTAAAAGAGAACGCGTGGAAGGAAGCTCCCACGGTTTGTTCTCTATATATCCGAACGTTGCTTGCATACGAGATCCAAATCATTTCAACATTGTTCTTCCAGTCCCTTTCTTTGTTCAGTCAGCAGTTCATCGACCTAATATTTTATTTATTGTCATAAGAAAATGATGAATGATATATATACCTTAAATAGTCGTTCATCATTTTCTTATGAATTGCTTCTGGGTAAACGTCTATTTGCTTTTGTACGCGGTCGTGGGAGTGCTAACCATTGCTGAAGGCATACATATAACGACGGAAAAATCCGCCCAGATTTGCGTCGCCGTTTTCTTTGGTGCCCCATACAAAAGAACTAGTCATTCACAGCTCAGCTCTTCTAAATGTTTTGATTTATTGTTAACCTCGATTTCCTCTCCATTTACCATGTATCGCACGAGCGCGCGGAGCAAAGGCGTGAAAACAATCATACACAATCGCGGAGAAGCGCAATGCCCTCGAGCGCCTCGAGAGAGGTTTCACGCGCAAGAAGATATGTGGTCAGCTAACTATCAGCAAAGAGACATTACACTACTGGGTGGCAGCGCAAGAACGCATTGAAGCGTATCAGGGTTCCAAAAAACGAAAGACAATCGGGGGGCAAGGACGACCAGAGCTTTTCCCGTACTCTAGAGAGTTGGTGACATTTATGAAAGAAAGACTTGCGACGGGAGGTAGAGGTTTATTTATTTTATGCTTATCCCTATAGAATCTGTTTTTAAGGTGGTTTCAACGTATTGCATTATAGGTTGGATGAAGGATAACCATCCGCAGTGGGTTAACGCATATGGGGAGGGGAACAAAGACCTGGTCTTCGCTTGGAGCGATCTCATGCGCCTCGCCCAACGATTTGCTTCTCAGTAAGATACTCTTTATGAACTAAAATATTGTTTTACCTACAGCACATGTTTTCTAGACACGGGTTTTCACAACGTGTTCCGTTGTTTGTCAATATAGCATCGGCAGATCTGGTTGATACCCCCAAAAAGAAACTTTTCAATCAATTTCTGGAGGGAGTGCGGCATTTGACGCACTCTGATATCATTGACGAGACTGCTGTGTACCACGACTCACCCCCATCCGAGTTCTGGGCGGAGAAGGGAAAGTCAGCGAAGGTTACTAAAACACAGAAATACCCCCATGCGGCTGACTGCAGTGATCACTTTTAATACCGATGGCACGAAGCTGCTGATTTTTATCCCAAAAGGATTTCCCGGAGGTACGATTGCAACGGAGGAATTACCTATGTACCCAAAAGGACACTTCTATGCACAAGAGAACGTGTGGATGGATGCAACGGGCTGGACTCAGTACATCCGAATGCTGCTAGCGTACGAGATCCAGAAGCCGTTCGCTGTCATTCTTGAGAACTTCAACGAACACGTGAGCGACGAAGGTCATCGTCTTCTTGCCGAAGAAGCCTGCTGTGAAGTGTGTTCTCTACCCCCAAACGCCACGTCAGTGTGTCAGCCACTTAATGTGGGAGTGATGGGTCCTCTGAAGACCAACTTGAGAGCGCTGTGCGGGCTCGAGCCGTTAAAAGACGGACAAAGGCTCAGATGAGACATTCCATGGTTGAGCCTACGATCAGGGATTACAACGGCATCAATATCTCCACAATCGTCAAAAGTTTTGAGAAAGCCATTCCTTAAACAACGGTATCAACAGCTCCAGAAAAATAAACTTCTTAAGATTTCGTTATCTCTTCATTATTAGGCGTATTTTCTGCGCATCAATTTGCCAACGAAAAGCTGCAGCAATTGTTTGGAAGGTTTGTTTTTCGGATGGAGCACGATCACAATGTTGTCGAGGCGATTTCATGGCAATATGTTGATTATCTGAATAAACTACCAGGAAATGGTTTTTGGGTAGTTACGCTCGAAAAATGACCAAGAAATGGTTTTTGGTATTGTTCATCCAAGAGCGAGAAAATGGTCATGTGACGCTATTCCACAAGCATAGCACTTATGGAAAAGCGTCACATGGGCATTTTCTCACAGGTACACTAACAATTGAACCTGTTCGTTTTACGAAATTACCATCTTGAATTTCATTACTAAAAATAACACACCAACAACATCCGGTTCTAAACTTGGTAGTGTCTCGAGAGTAACTACCCAGAACCCATTTTTGGTAGTTTTTCGTCAAATGGTGTTCTCGCGCTTCTTCTTCGCACTTCCTTGAGAATTGTACTACCGTGCGATGTTTGAGAATCAAGTGTTTTCGGTAGTGGAACAAAGCGACTCGGAAGCAGAAGGAGGCTCCGATGTCCAGGAAGGCATCCTAATGCATTTTCATGCACGATTGGGTCATCTAAACTTTGATTCTATCGAAAAAAGTGACAAGCGATTCGAGGTTTTAGGAATAAGGTAACAGACAACAAAAGTCAAGAATGCCGTCCGTGTGATCAAGGCAAGAAGTCAAAGAATTTCAAGTCAAAACAAGACAGCGGTCGAAACGCACCGACCGATAGGATAGGGCGGGGAGCATCTACCCAAAAATCATTTCTTGGTAGCTTTTCAGTAAATGAAGAAGTCAAAGGTTTCAAGGTGTATCTAAAGGAAGACAAGAAAGTTGTGGTGACACAGCACGTCAAATCCATTGAAATGATTGATGAAAAGCAGAACAAACAGAAACGCCGAAGTCAGAAGGAAAATCAAGGGACAGAAGGATAAAAACAAAAAAATCCAATATGTAACCAAGACATGGTTAAAATTCAAAGATTGCATGGGAACGCGAGCGCCATGGAGCTCGAACCTACGCCAAGAAGAATAAAGACAACGAGCGCAAAGAAGCTAGAGAAAACATGCAAAAACCTGGGAGGGAAGCGAACAAGGAAGTAGCCAAAACTCAGGATACAATTTAAGGTCACGAGACATGTCTGAAATGGATCGTGCGTGCTCCAGTCTAAGGGAATCAGCACTTTCCTGCCATGTTTAACGTCCGTGCAGTAGACCACCTTGTCTTTATCAATGAATTTTCCACACATCGCGTGCGTTTCAGAAAGTAATTCACATTTTGGAAAGTGGCCCGCGACCTGCTGTCCTGCTCTTTCGACACACTGACGTTGATGTAGATCCGAGTCACCATCTAGTGATCGCACGCTTCATCTCTCAAAATCTGCGCCGTCGAATCCACAAGACGATTCGAATCCACTGGGCATGTCCCACCTCACTCGTCCATGTCGTGTGAGTTTGAAACATCGCCGATCCACTCAGGATGCCTAGATCGGCATCCCAAAAGCATATATTAGCATTCACCTGAGCATTAATATTTTCACGTCCACTTGTTACTTTTTAACGCGGTTGTCAAGAAAGCTCTACAATGAATATCGCGCTGCAAGAAACCAAGGGATAACTGTTAGTACATCAGTAAGTTTATATCATGACTGAATTTCCTCAATAAAATTTAATGTCACCATTTCTGACGCTGGAAGTAGCTTAAAGAGCATCAAAATATGTTCCAAATATGTTTCACTCCCAAAAGGGCGCCTGGACACGCTTGCCATCTCGCAATTAAATAGACACACGAACTTGCTCTACCAGAAAAGCTCAATAAATTTGATTTCTTTTTTCGCCCCAACGCTCTTATATCAGTACTTCAAGAAATCGGTCAGCCAATCATTGCGAGGGCGGATATTTTTGCCTTTCTTCAGATCTTTTTTTATTGCACTACGCAAATCTGGACGGATTTTTCCATCATTATATGTATTATCGTACGCGTCTTGCGGACCTAGCGTACCGCTTCGAGACAAATTGAGCCAAAACGACTATGGGGGTGGTTGACTATCGAGATACGAAACCTCGTCCAGAAGAAGGAAGGTACGCCTCGCAATATGCTGAAGGGGCTATTTGTGTGGGATAAAAATAAATTCAAAATCTCTACTCTTTGCTTCGTCATTCCATCCACGACAATGTCCGACATATGGAGACGCAACCTTGACGGCTTTAGTGCCATAAACATCTTCAAGGTGCTGATATCGAAGCCAGCGCTTTGAAGATGTGCAGTATACGTGTCAGAACACAGTAATCGTGGTACATCCTGCGCACCACCTGCTTAGAAGAATATACAAAATGTATTAATCTATACAAATATAAATTATGTACCAACTGTGACTGTTATAACATCCTGGGCACAAAAAATGCCACCTTTTCAGCACTCTTCCTTACCGGCACAGACGTCAGGCAGCGTGAGACCTCACTCTCCCTGGTACCATTCTTGCGTATTCGGTTCCGATCCTTCTTGTGTAGTTCGATTTTTGGTCTCAGCCCATCTGCCCTTGGTCCGCATAACACTTTTGTCATCAGATCCACCAACATTTCTTTTGTCTGCAAGTACTCAAACTTGAGCTTTTCATACATAATCTGTAACGACACACCCACATGCTTTGCTCTTGCAGATGTTCTCTCTCCTTCCAGCTGTTTTATCGCTGCTATTTTGCTCATGAAAAGCCTCATCGGTATCTTGACCTTGACCTGTAGCTCCTTCAAAACGTTACTGAATCCAACCAATTCTCGCACAACACTCAAGTCTTCTGCAGGGCCATTACCTCTGAACTTATGTTCGGAGGGTTGTCAAGTGTTAGAGACTGGGTAGCTAAACCAGTCTTTTTCTGCGTCAAGACGTTAATTGTCTCGACGGACACAGCTGCGAGATCAGACGCACTCGTCTGATCTGTTGCCTGATCTGCTGCACGGTCATTATCACTCATGCACAAGACATTTTCTTCATGGTGACCACTGTTTACCATGGTGTTCATGCACTCATGACTAATCTCAGTCGTGAGTTCTTCATCTTCGACACGGAAGTTATCTACATCCGTGACGGTTTCATTGTTTTCACGGTGGGTGCTTCCCACCGTGGGTATATTCCCTATACCACGACCGATGACGGTCGTGGTAACTTCAACACGGGGATGTTTTTCACCCGTGTTGCACTCGTTACCGACACGCAACGACTCTTCCGTTGCGTGTGAAAGTCCCTCTGGACTTTGATCAGCGGGTGTACCATCCGCTGATAGTGTCAGATCAGACCTGGTGGTGCCATCGCTACCCACCAGACTGTCTGACTCTGCGCTTGTATCATTAGATACAGCCGGATTACTCACAGGGTGATCAGATCCTGTGAGACCGCCGCAACCGATCGACAGGTTTACCCAGTCGACCGTTGGTTGATGCTTGGACATCCAAGGGATGCCCAAGATTACATCGAACTCGTCGTCAAGATCGAGGACGATGTATTCGTCCTTGAACGACAGTTCGTCCAATTCGAAGCGTATGCGAATCGCACGCTTTGGTATAGTCACGGTTGCACCTGTTGCTAACCGGACTGACAACATACTTCGTGGAGAGTCAATCTCAACGAAATCCAACGACGTTAGAATATCAGTTCTAACGAAATTGTTTGGCGCTCCTGTGTCAAACAGAGCGCACATGGGGACATCCTTTCTATGTGGCTTAACCTCCAGGGTGATGAGAGTTTTCTCTTCACCCTGCACATGCTGATAGGACATAGTCCCGTCTGGGGCTATTATCCTCACATACCCGATGTCGGCATGTGAGGTAACCCGTCCAGTAGGGCGCCCCGCCCCTACTGGTTTTTGACGTTTTGTGCATCAACAGAGGGTTGCCCCTGTTGATGTCTCTTACCAGCGGACTGTCCAGTCCACTGACTGCGTGGCGCCGGCCGCGGCGCCATGCATTCATGGGCGTAATGACCCATCTTCGCGCATCTATTGCAGCGAAGGAACTTCTTGTTTTTCGGTTGCCTCGGTGTCGAGGCAACTGCAACCGATAGGTCCATCGGTTCTGGACCTCCTCCGCCCGCGCTCTGGCGCGGGTTTTGGTGTCGTGGGACGAAGTGTGAACTTCGTCTGTCGAGAAGTTATTAACATGCTGCACCGGCGGCATGTTAAAGTCGAAAGGCTGTTGAGCCCTTCGACTAACCCCAGCATGCGTTGACGCTGAACGCATGCTGAATTCCTCTCGGATGCTTTGGTCTATAGCATCCCTCAGAGTCTTTGGGGGAACCCGATAAAGACTCTGCTTGATGGGACCGTCATTCAGTCCCTTCATGAAGCCAGTGACCTGCATGGCAGGGGGCACCGGCTCGTATACAATATTTGATAACAAATATTGTATTTTCTGAGCGTAAGCTTGAAGACTAAGCTTACCTTTCAGAGTTCCATGAAATCTTCCCAGCAACTAAGTTCCATTTCTGGGGCTTCGAAGTTGATCTTTAGCTCAGCTTTTAATTCCTGATAAGTCAAGAACGCAGAATCATCAGTGGATCTGCGGCTCATTGCCCATGCCCTGGCGCGACCGCCCAGGCATGTGGTGGCAAAAAATCTTTGAGCGCGGGTCCACAATCTTTTGCGCAGAGATGGCATCTTTCACCTCTGAGAACCATCTATGAAGGGGTTCACCCCCTTCGCCAGTAAAGGGCGGTATCCGCGCCTTTACTACATCAACGCTCACTGTGGACGTTCTTGGTGGCGACCGCGACCTTTTGTCGTTGAACGCACCTGAGGGTCTATGTAAACTCTCTTGAAACGGTTCACCATTTCTAAACTTCCTTTACCTCGGAGGATGGTGATGATGC
Organism: Sclerospora graminicola; assembly: GCA_001887855.2. Classification (NCBI taxonomy): domain Eukaryota; phylum Oomycota; class Peronosporomycetes; order Peronosporales; family Peronosporaceae; genus Sclerospora; species Sclerospora graminicola. Next base: position 66,578 of record MIQA02023158.1, on the reverse strand, counting down.
CGGTCCCCATGGCCCGCATCATCTCCACCACAGTATCCACATTTCGTTGAGGAAAACAGGGGAAAGATTCCCTCACTCAGTCTTGCGCGATCTGTCGCTCGCGTTCACGATCGCTGACCGTCGTCATAACGGTCGGGCGGCTCTTAAATCTTCACTCCGCTAGTTAACTAGCGGAACGAAGCGAACAGTGGTCGTTAAGATGGACCACAAACTGCTGCCAGGTGTAACAGGCTAGCTGTAACAGACGTATACTGTTAAATTGCAAGTGAGGAAGCGTGCAATTGGTTAGGAACAAATGTATTTTGTTCCTCAATAGCTTAATTAAGATTAAACTAGAGTTGGACTATTTAATTGATCAAATAGTCCCTTAGTTATATATCTAGATTTAGCCGAACAGAGCGACCCAAGGCGAATAAGTTAAGTGGAGATTTAGAGGGAGTAGCAGCGAACTTTCTCCAAACTAATATAACCACATGGTGGCAAGTTCACAGGAATTATATTACGTCTTGGATCAAATGTTCCTCATTTAAGGTCAACATTCTCATCAAAAGGCTTCAAATTTGTTCGCCGCAGAGAAAGATCCACGCCGCACTTGGACGCAGCATTTCCTTAACTTGGGGGCACTGGCACGCGAAAGCGGTTCACATGAAAGACTGATTGTGGAGAACATAGACAAGTATGCAGTGCCAAGCATGAAAATGGACCTCATGATACGCTATGATTCCCAATGTGAGGACTACATGCAACACGCAATAGAGTTGATTGCATTAGCCCAGGAACTTGTAGATGACGTTCAAAAAAACAAGAAAACCAACCAGAAATTACATAAAGTCGGTTGATCAGCAGGCCAGGAAAAACCCGCTGTTTTAATTGTGACAGGGAAGGTCACATCCAAAGGCACCGCAGGGATGGGAGCAAGAGAGGCTACAACAGGCGTTTCGAACGAAACGACAGACATTCGAACGACAAGAATAATGACAAACACTTCGTACTGTAGACGGTTGAAAAGATGGAACATTTGAAAGCCGAATCGAGAAAAAGTTTGCTATCGGATGAGAGTTTGTCGATTGTAGAAAGTGGCGCAAACCGCCACTTGGTCTCAAACGAAACTCTGTTGAAAGGAGAAAAAGACTGCAATCAAGACGACAAACTAATGCTGCTTGACGGAGGTAGCTTATGTGTGACGAAAGTCGGGAACGTGACATTGTCCAGTACAGACAAAAATTACACCAAGATTGTATGGACAGACGTGTATTACGCACCAGAACTGTCAATGAATTGATACCTCTAGGTTGTCTACGTACGAAAGGCCGCAGTTTGAGAGATATTGGACGAAATGTGGAGATAGTCTATAAAGACGAAAGGTTATTTGAAATTAAAGGGGTTGGGGCGGTTTGTACTGCTTTGCTAACTGCGACAAATGATTTTGGAAACGTGAAGAATTTTGATGATATCGTGGAGTGTGGTAAGAAATGAACGTGGAAGTACACTCCATGAATTTTACGTTAGCATTTAACCTATGATACTATCGAGAAGATAGCTAAAAATCCTGCCTCGGGCAAACGCCTGACGGATAAACGACGACCAAACTGTTTGACGTGTGCGGAGGGGAAATCGACGAGGTCGAAGCAACCCCAGAAAGACACAGGACAGAATGCTCCAATCGATCGAGTTGTGGAGTAATCTGTAGCGATCTTAAAGGACCTATAACGCCTAAGGACAGGCGTGGAAACAGGTATAACGTGGTGTTGTCGATCATTGCTCAAATTACGTGCGCGTTTTCGCTGCCCAAACTAAAGACAGGAAAGCAAAATGTTTAAACACTTCCTAGCACGATTCGAAAATGAGTTCAACAGTCTCATCCACGTCCTTCGAATCGACACAGATACGGAATACAGAAACGTGGCTTAATTTTGCAAATAACTGGTGTGCGGATACAAGTTACTGAACCAGGAGATCCCGAATCAAACGGGAAAGCGGAAAGGATGAACTCAACCATCTTTATTATGGTTCGGTGCATGATTTTTGGATCTGGTGCTCCGTTGATGTACTTGTCTGAGGCGGCAGGATATACCACGTACATTATAAATCACAGCCCTTCATGGGCGAATCCTAAAAGGGCGTCACCAATTGAGGTGTTAACAAAAAAACACAAGTGTCACGGACATTGTCATATATGGTTCCCCTTGTATGGTATGGCGAGATGCCAGAAAGAAGTCTTTGCCAAAGCATCACTGTAAAAAAATTTAGGAAAGGGCCCTTTCCAAATTTAGGAACGCGGTTCAAATAATGCAGTGGATAAGCATCAACTTGGTAAGTCAGAGGTAGTGGGTTCGATCCTCACTGTAAACAAATTTAGGAAAGGGCCCTTTCCTAAATTTAATAATGTATTTAGTGTAACGATAGAGCTCAACCATCTTTATTATGGTTCGGTGCATGATTTTTGGATCTGGTGCTCCGTTGATGTACTGGTCTGAGGCGGCAGGATATACCACGTACATTATGAATCACAGCCCTTCATGGGCGAATCCTAAAAAGGCGTCACCAATTGAGGTGTTAACAAAAAAACACAAGTGTCACGGACATTGTCATATATGGTTCCCCTTGTATGGTATGGCGAGCTCAAATAATGCAGTGGATAAGCATCAACTTGGTAAGTCAGAGGTAGTGGGTTCGATCCTCACTGTAAACAAATTTAGGAAAGGGCCCTTTCCTAAATTTAATAATGTATTTAGTGTAACGATAGAGCTCAACCATCTTTATTATGGTTCGGTGCATGATTTTTGGATCTGGTGCTCCGTTGATGTACTGGTCTGAGGCGGCAGGATATACCACGTACATTATGAATCACAGCCCTTCATGGGCGAATCCTAAAAAGGCGTCACCAATTGAGGTGTTAACAAAAAAACACAAGTGTCACGGACATTGTCATATATGGTTCCCCTTGTATGGTATGGCGAGATGCCAGAAAGAAGTCTTTGCCAAAGCATCACTGTAAAAAAATTTAGGAAAGGGCCCTTTCCAAATTTAGGAACGCGGTTCAAATAATGCAGTGGATAAGCATCAACTTGGTAAGTCAGAGGTAGTGGGTTCGATCCTCACTGTAAACAAATTTAGGAAAGGGCCCTTTCCTAAATTTAATAATGTATTTAGTGTAACGATAGAGCTCAACCATCTTTATTATGGTTCGGTGCATGATTTTTGGATCTGGTGCTCCGTTGATGTACTGGTCTGAGGCGGCAGGATATACCACGTACATTATGAATCACAGCCCTTCATGGGCGAATCCTAAAAAGGCGTCACCAATTGAGGTGTTAACAAAAAAACACAAGTGTCACGGACATTGTCATATATGGTTCCCCTTGTATGGTATGGCGAGCTCAAATAATGCAGTGGATAAGCATCAACTTGGTAAGTCAGAGGTAGTGGGTTCGATCCTCACTGTAAACAAATTTAGGAAAGGGCCCTTTCCTAAATTTAATAATGTATTTAGTGTAACGATAGAACTCAACCATCTTTATTATGGTTCGGTGCATGATTTTTGGATCTGGTGCTCCGTTGATGTACTGGTCTGAGGCGGCAGGATATACCACGTACATTATGAATCACAGCCCTTCATGGGCGAATCCTAAAAAGGCGTCACCAATTGAGGTGTTAACAAAAAAACACAAGTGTCACGGACATTGTCATATATGGTTCCCCTTGTATGGTATGGCGAGCTGCCAGAATGAAGTCTTTGCCAAAGCATCACTGTAAACAAATTTAGGAAAGGGCCCTTTCCTAAATTTGTTTACAGTAGGATCGAACCCACTACCTCTGACTTACCAAGTTGATGCTTATCCACTGCATTATTTGAACTTCCAGTTAAGCAGTGGATAAGCATCGAACCCACTACCTCTGACTTACCAAGTTGATGCTTATCCACTGCATTATTTGAACCTCCAGTTAAGCAGTGGATAAGCATCAACTTGGTACTGCACTATACTTATGAATTCATTATTTTATCAACAGTTTTCTTTTACTTCTATCGTTACACTAAATATTGCATTTTAAAGATAATAAAGAAATGAATGCATCCTTATTTATCTTATGGTAATGCACAATATATGAGAGATAATGATACTTGGTCTACTAGTATAAGCATCAACTTGGTAAGTCAGAGGTAGTGGGTTCGATCCTCACTGTAAACAAATTTAGGATAGGGCCCTTTCCTTTCCTAAATTTGTTTACAGTGAGGATCGAACCCACTACCTCTGACTTACCAAGTCGATGCTTATCCACTGCATTATTTGAACCTCCAGTTAAGCAGTGGATAAGCATCGAACCCACTACCTCTGACTTACCAAGTTGATGCTTATCCACTGCATTATTTGAACCTCCAGTTAAGCAGTGGATAAGCATCAACTTGGTACTGCACTATACTTATGAATTCATTATTTTATCAACAGTTTTCTTTTACTTCTATCGTTACACTAAATATTGCATTTTAAAGATAATAAAGAAATGAATGCATCCTTATTTATCTTATGGTAATGCACAATATATGAGAGATAATGATACTTGGTCTACTAGTAAACGTACGGAAGATTTACGTTCTTATCCTTCCATGTCTGAATTATTTGCAAAACATGATATTAACGAGGCTGTAAAAAAAACATACTGTGGTCGGGAGATTGGAATCAGTGCCGGACCCAAAGAGCTTTTGTAGAAGGCCGCAGAGGCCGAGAATCAGGGAAATGGGCCACATCAGAGCATGTAGAGATTAAAGCTATCTAAGAACTTGCGGTATTGAAGTTTGTGAGAAAAAGATGAAGAAATACACCCACTACCGACTTAGTGAGTGTAAAAAACGAAATTTAAGGCTAATGGAACAGTGGAGCGCTCTAAGGCAGGTTTGGTTGCACGTGGAAATAAGCAGGTTTATGGAGAAACTATTTCGTTACTTTTTCGACGGTCATGGAGTTGAGCAATATGAAAGTCATATTAATTATGTCTATAATTTGGGGGGTTTCCGCGCGACACGGGGATGTACCCAGCGCTTATCCGAAGGCTGATACGGAAGGAAAATACGACACCTACTTACAAGCACCACAAAGTATGCTTACCAACAAAGAATGTGAAAGAAATTGGTGCTACGTCAGAGAATGAAGCTGTTTTAAAGCTGGTAAAAAATCTCTATGGGCCAAAACAAGCAGGCAGGAGTTACCGTATAACCGGTGTTGTACCCATCACGGTGTTATATCCGACAAAAAATATTAGCCAATCAGATTAACCATTTTTTCTACAGTACAAACTCCTGTCATATTCGACATCACTCTAATTATAGGTATTAAACTGAGTTTTACAAATATTAATTTGCCCTTCAAATCACGCCGGTAATAGGCTCTGAGGCAAGCGCTCCGAACCTAGTTCCAAAATACCTGTCAAGTCACGCACGTCCACGCACAACTTACATGAGGCTAGTGCTGGTTGTCGCAACATAAATATATACGAAGGTGGTCGTTGCGAGCTCGACATCCGAGCTGGAGGAACACCTCCGGCTTGGAGAAGCTCCAGCTAGTCTGCAACTTTGGTTTGGCCCCTTCGAATATAAGTGGGAGAATGATTTTAAGCATCAAGCACGTAAACATCTCGCCAACACGAAGAAGAATACCGGTAGCAGTCAATTAGCGAGGGAGCTGGCTCGAAAAGTGGAGTGGAGATTGCTACCACAGTAGAACTCCAAGGGCAATACTCTTAGTGATCTTTTTGAAGCTTTGCACCTGAACAAGATGAAAACCAAGAAGGAACTCTACGCGAACCCCGCTTTTACCACATGGATGAATTTTGCCTTTTATTTCAAACAAAAGAACCGGTATTTTTGCCCCATGATGCCGGATATAACAAATAGAATGTGGGCCAAACAAATGGAATCGAGATTGCTGCGACAGTGAAATCGTACGGCAAGGCTCTTCGTGATCTTTTTAAAGACTTGAAGCTGAACGAGGTCAAGACCGAGATGGAACACTACGCAATCCCTTCTTTGACCACGTGGATGAATTTTGCCTTTCATCTCCAACGAGATGAATCGATTATTTCGGAATATGGTATTGTTAAGTATGCGCTGGATCCTTATGCCCGACTAGATGGGTTTTGCTCGATGTTAGTAGTGATCCTAATCAAAGTTAAAAAATTAAATATATTTATTTCTTGAAGAAATGAAAGACACGAAAGGTTTTGAGGGTCTGCTGACACTACGCGCAATAACGGAAGAGGGTCCGTAAGAACACCTTGAAACGGACCGAGTTGTAACAAAAATGGATACATGCTTCCAGTAGACAATGGTTATGGGAAAAGATCGTCAAACCCTGAGGAACGAGTTGGTAGTAGACCAACTCATTTCCGTCTTGTAGTGCAATAGCGAAACACTTACCCAAAACAGAGCATCAAGACGTGTTCAAAGATTAAAGTTTGAATTGGCTCGAAGATCAGTCAGATCCCGAAACTTTCTAGGTGCTGTCCTTTGCTTTGATTTTAATTGTATATCTGACACTGGGGGTAGCATTATGTCGGTCAGTCATCATTTCAGCAAGCAACTCTTTGGTTCATTGTCGTCAGTTGAGCCTCTTAAAATGTCCAGTTAGCCGTTCTTGGGTCTGGTGCCCTACAATCTCGGGTCTGATGCCCTACAGACCCGAGAATGGCTAACTGGACTAGCATTTTTTCACCCACGAACTGCTTGGAGCGAGATATTCTAAGGTTACAGCTTCGAAACTAAAGATGTGAGAGCGTCTGGCATCAGTAATTTCGTTTCAAACTACAAGATTATTAAATTACCATTCTTACAGCTAACCCAATGTATGAATGAGAATTCGCTTCCACAACTATTACGATTGTCGGTCCGTTGACGACCTTGTATCTTCAAAATGGCTGATACACTTAACTGTTGCTTCACTCTGTCGCTTCACTCATTTAGACCGCGAGTGCGCGGATACAACTCAGACTGGTACTTTAAGGAACGAATCAAAGTCATAGTTGACGTTCTTTGGGCAAACGCCCCAGTACTTGCTGGCGTCATGGAAGACGGGTGCGCCAACGTGGTGTCTAAACAAAGTACCATTGTTCTCCGCGACAACGTATTCCTGTTGGCAGCCAAGATTGACAGAATTTGCTTACACATCCGCACGCTTGGGAGGTGCGGGCGTCTGATTCTCTTTGGCCACAGAGCAGCAGTTACCGCGTCGAAATTATTCTGGTTATAGTCGTCGATAGACTTAAGTGGGGTACCCACTTGCAGAGCAATACGGTTGACAAAGTGTGGGCCGCTAGGACGCCAACGTCCTTAGCGCCAGTCAGTGTCATGAACATGAAAAAGTACTATGAAGTGCCCGGCTTGCTATTACATAGTGAAGTAAGCTAATTCCGCGGTTTTCGACCTCTAACATTAGCTTTTACCTGGTATTTTTAGTATGCAGTGTATTATTCATTGTATCAGTGTGTTTGAAACCCTAACCTTTTTAAAATTCGGCTGTCGGATATAACGCCGGCTATACGGTACTTCAAAAGACGTTGATGGAAATGAATTTTACACAGTGCTTGACCGATACGTGCATCTTTGTGAAAGCAAATGACTATAGTGTAGGAAAATGTAGATTGCCACGTAATCGTCCGTAACTCCACGTAAAGTAAATAAACACCGATTAGTGCATTTAGATGCCTTCTTGTAGTGTAGTGCCTCCTTATCGGCTAGTATAGGGCATGTCTGTCAGATGTATGCGTCGCCTCTACTTAAGTATCTTGCGTATTAGTGCAAGACGCGAGGAAGTTGCCCAGGAGGTAGGTGCCCGATGTTTAGTTTACTCGACAAAATGAAAGTATGTATTATGTAAAAGTTAAGTGTAGTTTCGTCTAAAATACTACTTAACCTAAAATTCACAAAAGAAACCACGATAATCTCGTTAGCAGGAACTTAAACGTCAGTTTTCATAACAGATCACATCATCCAAAATTCCAACGCTCCTTCCGAGAGTACCGGGGCTTCGTGCACAAGTCACATCGACATTTGTATTTTTAAATCCAATATTTAAACAAATTTTAGTTATTTTAGGAATTTCAAATATATTTTTAAAAATTGAATTTAGCGCAATGTCACCATAAACGTAATAAACCAATTACTTCAGTCCAATTTGCTCGCACAATTCCTTGAACCTTGGTGCATGCAGTGTCTTCGTCAGCAAATCTGCAATCATATTTCCACTGGATACATGTCTCCACAATTCCACGTTTCGCAAAATCCTTTAAAAAACTTCAACTTAACTTCAATGTGATTGGCACTTGCCGCGCTAGCTTCGTTCTTGAGCTGCGGCTTGGTTGTCGATCTTCAGCACTATAAGGGTCTTCGGCTTAATTCCAATCTCTTCGAACAACTCCTTCAATCCCAATGCTTCTCTTCCACCTGCAGCGGCTGCGACAAACTCCGCCTCTGCAGTCGATAGGGCAACAGATCCCTGTTTCTTGTAACTCCACCCTGCTATTATTCCACTCACAAAAATTACGTTCGCGCTCACACTTTTTTGATCTTCACGATCAGCCGCATAGTCGGCATCACTGTAACTTACAATCCGCAATGGTAGTCTCAGATCGTTATATCCACGTAAGTGAAACTTTAACTTCTTGCTTCCTTTCAAGTATCTTGCTCTACGTTTTGAAACCTTGAAATCACTCAAACTCGGCTCGTGCCTGTGCCTCGTGGCACGATGCACGGCAAATGATATATCTGGGCGAGAAACTCGTGAAATCCACAGTAAACTTCCCACGAGAGACTGAAAATTCTTAATTGTCGGTGCTTTTCCACGAGATACGGTCGGCCGCAGTTCATCCAATTCTTTTGTGTCTTCCAGATTCGTAACAGATGTCCTTACTTCGTTTGCCTCTTGCGAACCATGCTTCTCAAGCATTTCAACGATAGTTCCCTCTTGGTCAATGGTGCATCCATCTGTAGAACCACCCAAAATTCTCATACCAAGGAATTTCTCCACGTTACCTAAGTCCTTCAATTCCAATACCTGCATGTCTTCAAAAAAATCATCTACAAGCTTCGTTCCTGTTGCTGTAACCAGTAAGTCATCAGCATATACTCCAGTCACTATTGTCCCCTTTTCGTCAATCTTTACAAAGATGCAAGTGTCTGTTAAACACTTAGAAAAATCCATCTTAATCAGGGTATCACATAGTAAGTCATACCACAGTCTTCCAGCCTGCTTCAGGCCATAGAAATTCTGTTTTAACTCAAGCATCAGCTCCTTCGAACTCGTAACATCCAATTATTTCAGTGTCACTCGAGAATTCCATGCCTTGGGGATTTTGCAGGTAAATGTCGTAATTCTTTTCCGTAGCCGCCTTCGGATAGGCGCTCGGTACGTCTCCGTGCCTCGCAGGCACATTCCGCAAAATCGACAATATTAAAATAACCTTCATGTTGTTTATCTCTCTGAGAGCGTGAAAAAAAAAATCTCCATAAACGTGTTTATCGCCGCGAGCTACCAAACGTGCCTTGTATCGCTCCACCGTGCCGTCGTTCTTCAACTTGGTTTTATAAACCCATTTCGTTAATAATGTTTTCGTTCCATTCGTACGTTTCATCAACTCCCAGGTTTGCAAATCTTCCAGAGCTTTTAGCTCTGCCCTTTCAGCTGTTTTCCACTTTTCAGACTGATTACCCTTATGAGCTTCGAAATAGCTCTACGGGTCCGGCGTTCCGACAATTTTTCCACTATCCGGGTTGTTCACGTCACAAACAGCAAATGCAAAGAACGAACTTTCATCACTTGTGCCATCCGGTTTATTTCTGTCATTTAAAATGTATTCTTCAGTTGCTCCACACTGCTTTTCATCTTTTTCGAAATCAATCAACTTCTGAGTCTTTCTTATCTTCCTCGTTGACTTTCTTTGTGGTAGTTCTTGTCTTGATTTCTTCTCACGAACTTTGCCTGCTTTCTCCTACGAAACTGTATTATCTCCATTATTTTCGTGACATATTTCCACGTGACCTTCCCCTTTGACAAACGAGGGCACCCAACATTCGCCCCTAGTCAGCCATAACTTACGCCGTCTGTCGTGTGGTCGCACCGTTACTTCCACCGTCCTTCCCACCGGTACCGCTACAAACCGACCTAACTTGAGGAAGTGGACGTGGGCGCCATATAGAGGCCGCCGGCCAGCCAGCTGGATCTGCACCTCATCAGGCAACGTCAATGTCCCATGAGATAAATCCAGCCGTATGCCGGTTGGGACCATAAAGGACATCCCCAGAATTGCATCCTGCCCGGCTATCTTACCTACCCAGGTGGTAAAGTAGTACACCAAAGACCCAGCCAACGTAATCTTAACTCTTGTTTTTCCTTGGGTCATGAACGAACTTTATCCAATACCGATACACTCTTGCCGCTTCGTCTCAACTATTCCACACCCCACCTTACGAGCAAAGGTGGTGTCAACGATGGACACTTCTGCGCCAGAGTCACACAGCATGGTAGCCTCCTGGTTATTAATTTTGCCATCTGCCTTGGCTTGCTTGAACCCCTTATCCGGCGAATGGTATTTCCAATAACCTCGTGATTCGCCGGGTAACAATTTCAATTCCATAAGCACTTCAGACCGAGAATATTCGTCCTTTCGAATACTGCTCACCAAGAAGGGGTCAGCCCTGCTGCCCGGGGACCGGATGACGTACATATAACGACGGAAAAATCCGGCCAGATTTGCGTAGTGTTTTACATACAATAAAAAAAGATCCGAAAAAGACAAAAATATCCGCCCTCGCAATGATTGGCTGACAGATTTCTTGAAGTACTGATATAACACAAAATCAGAGCGTTGTAATTTATTAAGCTTTTATTAGTCGAGCCTTGTCTTAAGCGAGAGTGGTGTACATGTAACTTGTGACAGCGCTAGAGCACGAATACTTTAAGAAGAATGTAAGTGAGCTTGTCGTACTGGCTACTGTGGATTGTTGTCGATTCATTCGTCATGAATTATTTTTTGTTGTTTTCGCAACAAATTAGGAGCCAGAGCTGCGCGACTGGGCATTTGACGAGCCTGGAAAGGAACCCATTTCTTTCCACACCCAAACTGTGGAACGACGAGGAGGACGAAGAGATGAATGCCGCCTCGGTGGTCTTGACCATTGGATACGGACCTGCTCGTGAAACAGAAGACGAAGTGTGGAAAAGGATATCCTCAGTGGTCGATGCGCTTGATACGATGGATGTCTCGATCGAATCGCTGCGATTGATGGCCCAAGAGCGAGGATTGGACGTAACGACGTTAAACCACTGGAGCATGGATCCCGATGGGAATTTGATGGATCCTGATCAGCACAAATACCGCAGCGTGCGAGACGCCCTACGAGAATATACGCATTTAATGCAAGGAGCGATTCCACGCAAAGATATTTATTATCTCGCCATCTTGAGGCAAATCTAGCGCACTTGGACTTGCCTTTAGTCGATGGACCGATTCATGTCTTGGCTCTTGGTGAGATCACCCCCGACCATCATTTTTACACGACCAAGAAATTGTTTCCAGGATGTGGATGTTCGTTAGAGAGAGAGAGAGAGAAATAGATGGAAAGGATAAAGGAGACTTGATAATGCTTGGGGGTGTTTTTTGTATGGTAAAGATAGGGTACGAGACGCCCGTGAATGTGCAAGTGACCAAGCCAGCAACAATTGCTTTCCGCTTACGATGTAGTACGTGAAGTTTAAGCCACTGACTGGCAACTGATGTGAACATTTATGATGTTGTGGCAACAGAAATTGTGCATGGGAACAAAAAGAACGCTCCAATCTTTGTAGTAGAGCTAGAAAATAACACAGGTAGATGAGACGATTTTCATTTCGATAAATGCAAGGAACAAAGGGGGCTGACGTGGGACTAGTTGACCTTGTTTTCAGGTCGTGCGTTGCAAGTAAAGCGTGGAAAAAAGCGTTGGGGCATTTTGAGAGTCTCGCAGTGGAAGAATTGATGGCGGTAGTGACGGCATCCCCCGTCGTTTCCGCTTCTTATGATGATACTGACCGACCCCTTGATGTCTTGACGTCGACGAGTGGCGAGGATGGATTTGGTCTGCTTCGACGCAATATTACGCGTGTTCTCGAAGGCTTACCCCATGTGCTTTTCTGTCGAGAGTATCAATTCTGGGAAGAGCGTCATCCGATCACGCCCAATGTACATAGCAAAGGGCGTTCACGTTTAAAGAGTCAATTGAACAAAAGACTGTTTAAAGGGTCCAGCCACGTCTCGAAGGATGACATTGCACGCCATTTAGCACAAAAAACGCTACTAGCCGAGCACTCGTGTGGCACTGAAGCGATCCAACGGCTTCAAGAGCGGAAAAAAAGGAGCAACGCGACGCAGACAAGCGTCGCGTCCGTGAAGCTGCGCGAAAACTCCTTGAGAAATCAAGGCCCAAGAAGATGCCAAAGAAGCGCAGCGGCGAGCTACTGAAGAACGCAAAGGTGCAATCCTGGAAGCAAGGCTAGAAGCCACGCGACAAAAAGAGGCACGGAAAGAGTTGATTCGGCTCGCGAAAGAAGAAGAAAACGTATGCGAGGAGAAGAAAGAAACTCAAGCGGGTGTTGTGAGAAGAAGGAAAGCGCAAAAAGATGGAAGAGAAGGAGAATTCCATGAAACGCAAGATTGAAGAATTGCGGCAACGTCGTTTAATGCGGGAAGAACAAAAGGTGGTTCTGGAAAATGGCGTTGTCACGTCATCCTCATCGCCGCGGCGATGGAGTGAGCCTCGAAAGCGAAAAGTGGCACCACCAGATCCTGAAACCCGACGACAGCAGCAGCTTGTATTGCTTCAATCCGCTGAAGAAACGTTGTCTTGGAAAAGCAAGAAGGAGAGCTCCATCAACGAATGATGGTGAGAAACGCATGCAATATGTCCGTGTACGGGAGTAAATCCCGCGTGTGTGTCGACATTGGATTCCAGTCATTACGTGGCTCCAGCGCTGGTGACTGAGTATTTATTGCGTGATTTTCTTTCCGTTGTGGCGCCCAAACCTTTCGATTATGTGATTCTATGTCCTCATTCTCCGTCGCAATGGCTAGCATCACTTGCTCTTTCATATTGTACGAGTTTTCGGAGCTTGTACGCACAATGTCACATGGGTACATTGGCTCCTCTGGACTTGACTCACGTATATGGAAATCAATACGTGACTGTGGATGGCTCCAAGGGCCTTCTCTTGCTCAAGTGTGCGGAAAGATGGTCGATCCTTTTGCGAATTATGGTGCCGCTGGAACACTCTTGACTCCTGTGGTTTCTACGGGTGCGTCCAAAAAAATACAATCATTAGCACGATCGGCCGTCGCGACTGTCGTGTATTTGGTTGTACCGTTTCGTCGAAGTGACGCAAAGCACAAAAATTCAATTGCGAGATGGCAAGCGTGGATAAAGTTGTGAGCACATAATAGTTAATGAAAACTCATGAAGTTCTTTTTCAAAACTGTTTACTATTGTGGAGCTGTTGATGCCGTTGCTTTAGGGATGGCTTTCTCAAAACGGTTGACAATTGTGGAGATCTTGATGTCGTTGTAAGCCCTGATCGTACGCTCGACCATGTCTCTTATGAGCATTTGTCCGTCCCTTAACGCGCTCGAGACCGTACAGCGCTCGCAACTTGGTCTTCAGAGGACCCATCACTCCAACGTCAAGTGGCTGACACACTGACGTGGCGTTTGGGGGTAGAGGACACACTTCGCAGCAGGCTTCTTCAGCAAGAGGTCGTTGATCTTCGTCGCTCACGTGAGCATCGAAGTTGTCAAGAATGACAACGGACGGTTCCTGGATCTCGTACGCCAGCAGCATTCGGACGTACTGAGTACCGATGCATCCATCCACGCGTTCTCCTGGACTGCATAGAAGTGTCCTTTTGGGTACATAGGTAATTCCTCAGTTTCAATCGTACCTCCGGGAAATCCTTTTAGGATAAAAAACGTTGGCAGCTTTGTTCCTTCGGCTTTGACTGTGATCACTGCAGTCAGCCGCATGGAGTGTTTGTGTTTTAGTAACCTTCGCTGACTTTCCCTTCTCCGCCCAGAACTTGGTTGGGGGTAAGTCGTGGTACACTGCAGTCTCGTCAACATTGATCATACCAGAGGGCGGCAAGTGACCGTACTCCCCCCAGAACTTGATCGAAAAATTTCTTTTGATTTCAACCAGATCTGCCGATGCTATCTTGGCAAACGACGGACACGTTGTGAAAACCCGTGTCTACAAAACATGTGTTATAGGTAAAACGATATTTTTAGTTAAAAAACGTATCTTACCGATAGGCAAATCGTTGGCGAGGCGCATGAGATCGCTCCAAGCAATGACCAGGTCTTTCTTCCCCTCCACATATTCGTTAACCCACTGAGGATAGTTATCTTTCATCCAGCCGATAATGCAATGCGTTGAAACCACCTTAAAAAATCCATATTTAGTTGATAAAAAAAATAAAACACGATATGTACCTCTTCCTCCCGTCGCAGGTTTTTCATAAATGTCACCAACTATCTCGAATACGGGAAAAGCTCTGGTCGTCCTTGCCCACCGATTGTCTTTCATTTTTTGGAGCCCTGATACGCTTCAATGCGCTCTTGCGCTGCCACCCAGTCGCGTAATGCCTCTTTGCTAATATTTAGCTGGCCACAAACCTCCTTGTGCGTGAAACCTCTCTTGAGACGCTCGAGGGCATCGCGCTTCTCCGCGATTGTATACGAGCGTTTTCGCGCCTTTGCCCCCGCGTTCGCGCGATGCATGGTAAATGGAGAGGCAATCGAGGTTAGCAATAAATCAATACATTCTAGAAGATCCGAGCTATGATTGGCTTGTTATTTTGTATGGGGCACAAAAAAAACGTTGATGTAAATCTGGGCGGATTTTTCCGTCGTTATATGTAATCATAAAACTTACATGTATTGTCTGTTACGCTTTGCTTTGTTTCTTGATTATCCTCCTTACCGCCATATCGATAGATACTAGCACTAGACCGCTCGGCTCGAACCAGATTCCAACCTGGCGAGCGATCTAACATCTTTCCTTAGCGGCAACATTCCAGTATGCTTGGTCGGGACATACCACTTCTTCATCTGGTTGTAAATTTCTTCGATAGGGAAAAGTCCAGCCTCGTCCACTTCCCCGCAAGTCTTGCAGGTGAACAAACAGTGTTCCGCCGGATGTCCCTTCCTTTCGCACTTCTTGCAGGTCAGCCGCTTCCAACAGCTCCGGTCGTCATGCTTGATGGACCCACAGTGGGTACATTTCCGTCTGGGGTAATCCTGGTCAGTTCGAGCCGGAAAACCCTTCTGCTGGTTGGACCAAGATGGCAGCCTGGGCTGCTGACTGGCTTCCGCCGAGAACAGGTACCGGTACTGCTCCTCCTCAGATTCGCCCCCAGATCGCTGGTACTCCTCTTCCGAACTAGTCGCATCCGACTCTCGGGCCACCATGCGGACGGCTCGGGCCGTCCTGGCGGATGGCGGCCGGCTTCGTTAAAACGTGACTTGTACCTGTCTGGTCCAACTGCTGCCTTGGGGCCTCACTTCTTCGCTCTTTGGTAAGTACGCAGCGTCAGCTCCAGCTCCGTGGTATTCTTCAATCGCAGTAGCGCCAGCTGGTCCGCCAGCTCCCGATCGTCCCACGTGCTGATAAAATGCTCCACATGTTCCCGGGTAGCTTCCAACCGGCTGGCATCTTCTTTAACCGGTATATTCGCCCTCATTCCTTCGACCTTCAGACGATGAAGGTATTTTAGAGGGGTCTTATCTGTCTGCTTCTTGGTGTGGAAATACTGGCGTGCTACCGACATTCCCGATCCGCACTACTGCTCTCCAAAAGCTTCAACCAGCTCCCTCCAATCGTGTCGGACTTCCCGGCGGAGCTGCTGGATCCAGGTTTTAGCCGGACCCTTCATCAAGTCTCCGAAGATCAGACACTTCTCATAGTCCGTCGTACGGTCTCTGAGGAATGCTGACTTCGTCTTGCCCAGCCATCCTCGGGCTTGGTCATCATCCATGTCCCGTCCGGTGAAATCCTTCAACTCGGACGTGGCTGACATCCGCACCCTGGTAATCGGCCCTGAGTCCGGATCAAACGCTTGGGCTGAGGCCATATTGGCTCGGCAAGCCATCCCCAGATCCATAGTGGCACCTGGCTGACCTGGTCGATTCCATATCTACGTCGCTGAGAGACAGCTTCTTATTCGTTGGCCGTCCAGGTCGGCGACTTGGCCGGCGACTTGGCGGGACGGCACGGGGATCACCCTGCTTGGACTGCACTGACTCCATGTCTTCATCAATCGGCTCTCTCGCATAGTACTGGGCTGGCTCGGGCGCCCGCCTCTCACGACGAGCCGGCTGGTCCGGTGATCCCGGACTGCCGCGGCTGGCAGTAACCCGACGCTGTTCCTCCAAGTATCGTTCCATCATCGCCGAAAACATGCTCTGAAGATGATCCGGCACTTCAGGGCAAGCCTGAGGGTCCACCCGCGGGGTGACGTGGGGGACAGCTGGGCTGCCAGCTCTAGATTCCTTCTTAATCCGCACGTCTCCGTCTTTTGGCTCTGGATCCGCCGTCGCCGTCCGGGTCTGGATGCTGTGTTGACTGGCTTTTTTTCCGCTCGGGCGTATCTGGATCTTCGTATCCTCCAAACCTCATGGCCGTTGCTACACGCGTTGCTCCCATTGGGCCAAGCGTCATGCGGGTGCTGCCTACCGATGAGTCAGTTGAATCCGCTTCTGAAGGGGCAGACTCGTACTGTGAAGAACCCGAGTGTAATCCGGCCGGTCTGACTGCTGCAGGCGGTGAAGGTGGAGTCGCTCCAGTTGTTGCTATCATCTTCTGCGAAGGAGAGCAGCACACTAACGGTACCAAGCGGTCGTGAAGTGCGCTGGATGCCTCCTTCAGCCTGTTCGCCTTCAGATCGAGCAACTGGTTCGGATCGAAAGCGCCGGTGTTGATGCCGGCTGGCTTGAGCTGATCGAACAGTCCTCTAATGAGGGACACGTGGCTGTCTGAGAGAGATGGGGGAGAGACGGGACCTTTTAATCCACCAAGGATTTTCGGTCGTGTTATCTTCAGGATCCCATCCGTCCGCAAGAACTGCCCCAACTCGCCAACGTAATGGGCACGCTCCAGGTCGGTGTCCGTAACCTACTGTGATAGGTCATCCAGCTTCTCCTCTTCTTCTTCAAAACGTGATCTATCCTTGTGAGTTGGATAATCAGGCTCCTGCCAATCCAGCTTTTTTAGGGGTAGGTGGCCTGGATAGTGACTTGATCCTGATCCAGCCAGCTTCCCACTCTGGTCGTATCCAGCCTTCGGTTCTTCTTTCTTAATTTTTTCGTCTTTGATATTCATAATATGCATTTGTTTGTTCGGATCATGGTCGAAACCTTGATCCTTCCTCGGACTATGGTGACTTGCACCATAATCCGATCCGGCTCCAGCTGGGGCATAGTGGACGGTACTATAGTGACTAGTACCGTAATCCGGCCCAGCTCCAGTAGGAGCCTCCAGGAGAGTAACTTCTTTTCTTTAATGTCGACCTCGTACTCCCCCAATCCGAGTCGACCATCGCATCCTTCCATCTTCAGCAGCGTTGGGGGCGATATGCCTTCCCCCAATGCACCCGCCACAACGTCTTCAACAAATTTGACAGGTTTAGGTCTTTCACCCACTAGGGACTCGCGGTGATATCCAGGGTCACCAAGAGATTCGGGCACGCGCACCATTGTGCAGTAGTCGCTCTCAGAAATTGTTCCTGAGATGCGAACACCCACGGGGGGGCCAGATGACTGACTGTCGGAGGGGGCACTCCGTCGATCCAGTCTTGATCCAATCCGGCATCCAGCCGGCTGGATCGGTCACTCCCATCACCTTGGTCGTGACGACTTGGATGATCCATCTTCGAAAAGCTCATCTTGTGTACCCGTCAGCACTGGCGATTGCGCTCTCTGGATGGACGCTAGGGCGAAAAGTTAAAAGTCCGTCGAATAGGGAAACGAGGGTTAGGACTAGGGGTAGTTCCTTGGCGGAAAGCTTCACCAGGGAGCAGGATTGGCAATATATTTGAAGTTTGTATACTGCGACGGCTGGACCGAGAATAATCGATCGGCCAGCTAAACCAAAGATAATAATCCAATCTTGTGCGTAATAGGGATTCCAAATATAACTCCACAATCTTCCACAGTAGGTCAAAACGTTACCACACTTTCCAATAGAGATAAACCGTGTTCAAAACACGGGCGACTTGAGTTGAGTATACGCAACGCGGCGACTCCCGGTCAGGGGACTTCCGGTGGGTTACTTTAACCTTCCCCGGGCAAACCAATAGCAGCAAGAGGGTACCTTGTTAGCCCTCTGCTGTGAACCAATGAAAGCGACTTGCTGATTTTTATCCCTACCGCATAACCAGTGTTATATCCAACACGGTGTTTTATCCTACAACATATATTTGCCAATCAGATCAACCATTTTTCTACAGTACAATCTTGTGTTATATCCGACAGCACTTTAATTATAGGTATAAAACTGAGTTCTACACACGCTAAAATTGATGGCGAAGTGGGAGCGACAGCGCCTCCACAAAAATGGGGGTCGACGACTTAATCATTACAAGCGAACGGTCCCTACATACGAGTTTCGTCTCGATGTTATCTCCTTATTCTACTAACAAGAACCAGTTGCAATATAATAGTTACTAGTATTACTTGGTTACACCTTGTTTCTTGCATAGTAGCGTTTTACCGGAAGCTTCGAGATAAAAAATAGTTCAATAAATCCATAATTGACTCGGAGGGACTTCACAAGTATGCGGGTCTACTTCCGAATGGTGACAGATCCAGATATATTGCACTGGTGCCAGACAAGGAGGCCAGTGATAAATGTCGACATATTCCAGACGATTCTCTAATCAAAGTGCCGTTGGTCGTGGCGTATATCTCAAACTGGAGTTGGGGTGCAGAATGAAGCTTCTTTCAATCCAAACTAACTGTGTTGTGATGGTACGATTCCATGGCTTCATCTTCTCCGAAATCTAGGGAAAATTCCAAAAGGTGATTTTTCTAAACAGAGCTTCTCTGCCCCATGATGTAGCGCATTTTAGACAAACGAACTTCTACTGTAGGCAAGACAACCTCTCGTTCCCCATCTATGTCCAGCTCGGCAACACTGTCGATGGTCTCCAGGCTACGCACACCCGAAAGTTCCCGCATGATTTCTTCGCATTTCGTTTTACCACTGCCTTCATAGAGATGCGGGTCGGCTTGAATTCCAATGCAACATATGTATGCTGGTTCTGTTTGCGTTGGTCGTATGCTCTCACCTGTAACTCGATCTTCATTCCGTTCCATGCCATCGTATGCACAAATATTTCGAATGCAATCCCCATCAACCCGTCGTCTCCAAGCATGCGACCTTGGGACCACATCTCCTGGTAGTAAGACGGCTTCACGATTGTGCCAAGTTGCCTCAATGCATATTTGGAGGTAATCACACAAAACCATGAGTCTACCATTCTATACTTGTTCAAGGTCCTTTCGTTCTCGCGATTCTGCTCGCTCGCTCGAGCGGTAGTCATCCGTATGCGATCCATTTGTTTGCTCGTCTAAGACCATACTGATTTTTCAAAGCTCGGCAACCTGGGGGACAACGGTCTTTAACGCGTTATCAACAGAATCCTTGGCAATTTCCGACCCTAACAAGAAACCGCGCAAGTTGCCTCCCGAGAAGTAGTATCTCTCCACCATTTCGTGTTTATCCAATCGCAAATGCGCTCCAATAACTTCTAACTCCAACTTTGACCAAAACGGCACAAGAGAACGCTTGCGTAAAACGGAGTCGTCATCCTTAATTGGAAACTGGACAGATGTGGCAAGCAATTGGAACTTTATAGCGTATCACGGTTATCCTCTATGATCCCGTGCTCAAAACCGTCTAGGCACAATTCAAATTGACGAGGCAGCTCATCAAGTTCACTTAAGCTCGCCTCGCCTCGTTACTACGCCAGTATATAATTTTTCTCCATCCAGATACAGCATGGATTGTCCGATGAATTTATGCTTTTTCACATATCGAAACAAAACGACGCGTTTGTTTTGACTCAACGCTATGAAAAACGCAAAAATCACGACCAGCATGCTCTTCCCTAACACCAGGTGTCCCCACAACACGGTTCTAAAATTACCTTTCATATTGATGATGTCCTGAGTTTCCTTTTGGACATAGAACCACTTTGGAATGCCGGCTCGATGAGGTTAATGTCAAGTGCGATGCCAATAATTTACCAGGTGTCGATATTCAACTTGTCTCTAATTGAATTCACTGTCTCATTGTCGATAAGAGTCAATGATTTGGCCTTCTTGCGTGCACTTTTCTCATCCTGAGCAACTTCCGGCACGACCACCTAAATGTAGATTTCCTCAGAGTACATCGGGTTCTTGATCCACAACAATGGGTTCATGTGCTCAAGGCGATGCGGGCGTTCCCACACGGCATGTCGCTCGTCGTCAAGCGTCACACCTACCGCGCTTTCCTTGTTCAACCACGTGCCTTCGCCCTTCTGGCCAAGTACAGGTCCAGCTTGCTTGCAGCAATCCAACTACACAACGTTACTCTCGTTGGTCGATGAGTGTGGGCTCAGTTTCGTCGACAAGTACATGACACGGTCCATTTCCTTAAGGAGTGCCATCATACTGGAACATCGAGGTCCTCATGTAAGCCACGACACAAGTGAATCGGTGCTTGGCTGAGTGCGAGACTCAAAGTTCCAGTAAAGTAATGCCCACAGTTAATGCTAATTCCGCGATTTTCGACTTCTAAAATTAGCTTCTACCTGGTATTTTTTAGTATGCAGTATATTATTCATTGTTACAGTGAGTTTGAAACCCTAACAATTTCAAAATTTGGCTGTCGGATATAACACCGGTTATACGGTATATCCAATACAACCTTTTGTGTAACCTACCCCAACAGCCCGGCTGGATAGTCACGTGTCCTACCTGAAATAGCCCAGTCAGCTCCACCAGGATCTCTTTTGTGTGTCGTACACCATCCAGTCTGCCCGCCTGGATACTCCTTCGTGTACCATACACCAAATATCCAGCTCGACCTGTGTGGTGTAGTCGCTCTCAAGAATTCTTCCTGAGATGCGAACACCCACGGGGGGCCCAGATGACTGACTGTCGGAGGGGGTACTCCGTCCATCCGAGTCATGATCTGATCCGGCATCCGGCCGGCTGGATCGGTCACTTCCATCACCTTGGTCGTGACGACTTGGATGATCCATGTTAAAAGCTCACCTTGTGTACCCGTCAGTACTGGCGGTTGCGCTCTCTTGATAGACCCTAGGGCGAAAAGTGTAAAGTCCTTCAAATAAGGAGACGAGGGTTAGGACTAGGGGTAGCTCCTGGGCGGAAATCTTCACCGGGGAGCTCGATTGGCAATATACTTGGAGTTTGTATACTGCGACGGCTGGACCGAGAATAATCGATCGGCCAGCTAAACCAATGACAATGAAGGGGTAAATCCAAACGTGTACGTAAAGGGGAATCCAAATATAACTCCACAATCTTCCACAGAAGGCCAAAATGTTACCACTTCCCAATACTTAATATAACCGTGTTCAAAACACGGGCGACTTGAGGTGAGTATACGCAACGCCGCGACTCCCGGTCAGGGGACTTCCGGTGGGTTACTTTAACCTTCCCCGGGCAAACCAATAGCAGCAAGAGGGGACCTTGTTAGCCCTCCGCTGTGAACCAATGAAAGCGATTTGTGTCTAAGAAAGCGAAACGTATACTGATTTTTATCCCTATGTCCAATACTCCCTTTTGTGTAACCTACCCCAAATAGCCCGGCTGGACAGTTATGTGTCTTACCTGAAGTGGCCCGTGCTCGGATGCTTTTTTGTGTACCGGCGCGGCCGGTACACCAACTCCAGCTGTACCAACCCGGCCGGTACACCAACCCCAGCTGGTACCAACCCGGCCGGTACACCGAACCCAGTCGGATCAGCCGGATGGCCATCCATCTAAGCTCACTTGACCGCTGGCGTTAGCACCTTCTTGGCAGCTCCACGTCCGACCCTGATGCCTCTTCCGTCCTCTAAGAAACTCAACCTCCTTCATGACCCTTCGCCCATACCTTCCGACCAATCCGCCCTTCGGCTGTCCACTATCCGAGGTCATCCGGTTCGCCTGGTCCGCTAGCCCAACTACCCACGTCTCGATCATACCCATCTGGACCGATTCCAGGCCTGGCACCGTCCTGCCGCTAGTAGATACGCTCGGCGACTGCCATCCGGCCTCTATGTTCTTGGTCTGCATTTTCCGCCAATCAGAAGGCGCCCTCGGGAAAGTACTTCACACCTTCCCCTTAATTAATTCACAAGTCACTGTACCACACAGATATCAGACTAGACCGACGTTGAAGCCAGACCAGCAAGCGATAGAGCAGGCTTACGAATGGTTACGTATGTGGGATATGACGGTGTATGATTATCGAGGGTGATTATCGGTGATCCAAGAGGTCAAATTGACGTGATGGTGGATTTCGGTTGATCAACTAAATGATCTGGTCCAGAGTTAAGGCATGATGATCAAGATAGTGAAAGAAGCCCATATATATACAGCGGTGATCGGTATGGGATGTATCAGCCGAAGAAAGTCGAAACCTCAGCCGAAGCGAGTCGAAACCAGCTATGAAGACCAGCATAGACCGGCCCTGATCAACATCAACAAATCAGTCCGAGTCGACCTCTGAAAGGACTGATCTCTAGTCGATATTCGGAAGTGTAACACACGTCAGGGACAGCCGTTAAGTTTAGATCAGAGAAAGAGCAGATCCTAAGCTGATACGGAACCAATCCGAGCTGGTTTCAACTTAACCCGAGCCGGTACCGACCATCTTCTAGGAACATGGAGTCTAATCAAGGTTGGCGATAACTCAGCGTTGGTAATC
Organism: Sclerospora graminicola; assembly: GCA_001887855.2. Taxonomy (NCBI): domain Eukaryota; phylum Oomycota; class Peronosporomycetes; order Peronosporales; family Peronosporaceae; genus Sclerospora; species Sclerospora graminicola. The sequence goes on along the minus strand of MIQA02023158.1, from coordinate 43,588 downwards.
TTGTGTAGTTGTTACCGATCCGATCCCAAGCCGATCCGGAGCCGATTCCGGAAGTACCAGGTCGAGATCAGATCAGTTGAAGGTCAGTCGAGAACCGGATCAAAGATCAGTTGAAGATCGGTCAAAAGTGGTACGGATAAGGTTGAAGATCAACGAAGAATGTTCTACGGTGGTATCGTCTAAACCATGTGGCAAGATAGTCAAGATCGAAGTATTAGGTAAGTCACATAGGTTGGTGTGTGTATTAGATATTTCTTTTTTTTTTTAAAAAATAGGATTGAATTTACCCCCTAAGCAAAGAGCCGTTCCGCCACGTGTCGCGGTTATTGGGAGCACAGGGTTAAATAGGCCCCTGTAGCTCAAGTAAGTTCCCGGTTAAGACGCGCATAGACGCATTTTGGCTTACCGGAAGTCCCCCGACGGGATTGTTTAAGGTTTTAACTCTCACCCCTCACGCCCACGTATTCGGAATACGTTTATTACTCGGAAAGGTTTTTGTGAAAATAACGTTGTGGTTTACTGTAGAAGATCGTGGTTTTATCGTGGTTTTTCGTGCTTTCGGATTATTTCTCGTTTTATTGGTTGGTCCGGTCGGTTCAATCAGAATCCCGACCCGGCTTTGGCGGTACTTATACATAAAACCACCCCTTAATCTTTTCTCGGTGAAGATTTCCACCAGAGAGAAACCCCGTCCCGAAGAAAACACCTCCTTTGACCTTATTCGGAACATTTTCCTCATCTAGAGTCCACCTGAGTAAGTGTAACCACCGAATATCAATGGGTGCCCAAGGTGAGATGAAGTTAAATATGTATTCTGTCGCAGTACACGACCGGTCTTCCGACCTGGATAATCGGTCCAGTCATCCAAATAATGGTTCGTCCGATTCTGATGCATCAGGATCAACGGAGTACCCTCTCCGTCAATTGGTCGTCCGGATCAGTGGGAATCCGACTTCCCTCCACAACTTCTGCTATGGATTTGGAAATCGGTCCCACCACATAATCGACCCATTATTTGCCTATTTTGAAGGAAATGGAAGAAAATGAGCGAATGGATGTATATCATGAAGCACGCAAGCGCCGTCGAAGTCGGGCTAGGCTTTAATCTGTGATTGTGTCGTGGCAGGCGTAAAAGCGGGAGAGTATGACCTCGACGTCTTCTTGCTCCCCTCCGTGCTACATCTTTCCATTCGCGGGTCGAACGGAAGGGATTGTTACCTGATACCGGAGATTGGTATCCTGAATATAAATACCAGTCGCCTTGCGGCACACTGCAAATGCGCTGACCAAGGTCGACGATCAAGATCCGTGGCAGAACCAGTATCTTGACGATCCCTCAATCCACCCTGGACTCCAAGTTCTCCGTCCAGGCCGTAAATATGGAGTTTAACTATCGTGACAGCCGGTAATTTTACATTCACACTTTATTTCTAATTCATTAATATATATCACGACCGGCTATCTCCATTCTTTTCTCCACAATCCAGGACTCCTTTGGTATTCGCCACTATTCACCCTGCATATATAGAAATAATAAACAAGAAAACATGCACTCCATCGAACCTGACCGGTTGACTTCGGCCGGATCGGCTCTGACTTGTCTGTCGGCCGGCAAATACCTGTCGACTAAGTCTGTTGCTAAGGAGATCCAGACTAACCAGCATACAACGATCTCGGCTTTATTGACCGTGATACCAGGTGTATAATCCGAGGCGGCAGAAATGATGGACCACTCGGGCAAATTCCATAAGAGAGCACTGTACGCCCCGACACATCTTCAAGACTTGCCGATCCATCGAACCTTATAACGACCAAATTCTCGTGCGGAACGACCGGTGGAGGAAGTGTGATGGTCTCCTTAGGTTGCTTCTGAGGTGCTATTTCGATCAGAGCTTCATCGACTTCAGCCCGCGGCGTTATGCTGGTCACCATGTTACCAAAAATTTCTTCCTCGCCCCTAGTACAGTTGATGACCCCCAATTACCACTGTGAAAACAGTGCCGACCATCTCCCCAGTCTCCCATCGATTCCAGTCGATGATAACAACCAATCCAAGGTGGACAGTCTTGAGAGTACCTTAATCGGTCTGGTCACCAACTTAGTATAACAGACATCCAATATGGGTAATAATACCAATATTTCCTTGTCCGTAATGCCATAAATGACTTCGTTCGGCTTCTAGGCACGACTTGTGAACGTGACCGGGCAGTATACCCATCATGGCCCTGAACCGAGGCAGCTGGGATCGCCCGTTTTTTCACGTATCAAATCACGTCCAGAACGTTTTCAGGGTCGAAATGTTCCGGAACCGGGGTCGTGGCCATCTTCGTCTTCAACATACTAAACGACCATATAGTTCCCCAAACGGGATAGAGGCTGGTCGACTTTTCCAGCCCGGTTGACTTAGTCGAGTTTGACCGATGACGCTTCTAGTCGGTCACGTTCCCGCAGCATATGGTAATCCATCTTCTCTCAATTCATATAATATAGCTGCATAACTCCAATGAACCGGCTGTAATAGTTCAGACTACCAAGAAAAGAGCGGATGGTCTTTAACGATCTAGGAAACTGTAAGTTACTGAGTGACCCAAAATCTTTCGGGATAGCCTACAGCCCCTGGAGCGACACGTTATGACCCAAATAGGCAACTTTGAAAAATACTTAACCACACCGATTGACAAATTCCAACGTTTGCAAGTGTCGAGTAATCGTTCAACCTTATCGCATAATTTATCGCAAGTGTCGAGTAATCGTTCAACCTTGTCGCATAATTTATCCCATGGGATAAGCCAGTGACCAAAATATCATCTATGTTGGATCACCTTCCTAACACTGACGATTTCCGATCCCAATCGGGTTCGCCCTCGGTAAACATCATGTACCTTGTTTTTTTTTCGATCGTTACTGATTAGAAAGTAACGGTACAAGACGTTAACGATCAGTTTCTGATAGATCTGAGGAGCGTTCTTCAATCCAAACAGCATCCGATTCCATTCAAAAATATTGAAAGACGTGATAAAGGCCGAAATTTCCCGAGCCCGATCGGTCGTCGATACGACCCAGAAACCACTAGCCATATCCAACTAACAGAACTACAAGACCTTATCCAAATCCTCAAGTAGGTTATTGATCAGGAGTATTGGATAGACCATCGTCTTTGTAAGCTTATTGATCATCCTGTGATTGATACAGACTCCATTCTTCCTTCACGATCGGTGAAGCCCCCGGTAATTGTAATGGTCGGATCATTTCGTACTTAGTAGGCCCTTGATCAGGTTGGATAACTTTCGCGATGCTGTGGCGGTAGCGTTGGGCAATCGGATTAGCGCCCCGCCCCGCCCACATCAAAATCACAAACCTTCTAATCTGATCGGACCTCTGGGTCGCCGACCGTCAAATAATCTAGGGTGTCTTCCGGCACACTAAGCGACATTTCTGGCAGAAAAGTCATCTTGTTTTCGATATCGTCTTTACACTGGTCACTACCTTCATGGATAACACTTGATCGTCCTCTAGATCTATATGTTCGTGTCCGACCTGACCTGGGGTCGATCATCCCTCATACGATCCGCTTTTGATTTTAATAACCACCGCGGACCCTTTGGTACAACTTCCTCTACCCGATCAGCTTTGATCTTTCCCGATCGGTGAACATGTCGACTTTGGAAGACGTTCATTACCGTCGTCATTCAATTTGGGCGTCACATGTGGGCCAACCATGAAAACATTCACGACCTTCAGACTTTCCTCTACACTTTTTTATCTGGTCGACCTTGCCGATGATTCCATGACCAGTAACTTAGTAGAAGTGGCATATTCTGGCTTGTCTACAAAAGGTGAAATATCTTCGCCAACCGACTCCTCCTTACTGATTAGGTCAGAAGTGGCCCGGTACACCAAAATGTGCCACCCGGTATATCTACGGGACCCAATCGAAACATACCCCATTTGTCGGGGTGTCTTGCCTTCAGGCAGCCACATCCCTATAACCCGATCCTCGTGCACGATTAGTGACTGATCGGAAATATTAGTAATTCTAATATAACTCGATTTACCTATCCTTTTGATAAAAGACGAGACCCATCGTTCGCCACGAGTCAACCAAAATTTGTGTTGCCGATCAGCCGATCGAAACATTACGTCGACCAATTGGGCGACCGAAATATTATCGTGTTGACCCATCATCATCTTTTTCAAATGCCGTACAACAGACGTCGCCCAGATAGATGTATCTGTAAATTGTCGGTAGGTTCAGCGTTTCATGGGAAAGGTCGAGTCGTACATCGGCCGGGACCATAAAATCCAGTCCCAGTATAGCATTTAGGCTGGCTATCCGGCCGACCCACGCATTAAAGTAAAATAAACAAGGGAACCTATCGGTACACGTGATCGACCTTCCTTCGTGTATGAACTTTCACCGATCCTGATACATTCTTGCCTCTGAGTATCGTCTATGTGATATCCGGCCTAACGAGCAAAGGTGGAGTCGGTAATTGAGACTTCGGCCCCAGAGTCGAATAATATAGCGGCCTTTCCGTTAGTAATTTTTCCACTGGCTTTCGCCTCTTCAAATTAGATGAAATTTTAAAACTGAAAAACAAGCTTTGAGAGACCATTTTCTAAATAAACAACCAGTTTTGGTGGGTAATTAGAAATATTAGAAAAATATTAATGAAATATACAAAAGAAGCTGATAAACGCTAAAAAATAATAAAAAATAGAATATGCTGCACAATACTGCAATACTTGCCTGGTTTTATTTTGCTTGTGCACTGTTCAAGCAGATAATATCCAGTTTGACATAGTTGCCAATTTAAATATTCCTCTATTGAAAAGCTCCTATTTTTGCTTTTGCCTTTAATGAATCTAAGTGTTAGCGATAGCAATTAACCTCCCACCATAGCCGTTATAACGGCAACTATGTCAAACTGGATATTATCTCTTGAAAATTTTCAAGGCTCAAAGATGAAAGGATACCATGCACCATCAAAAGTAATAGACAAGGGAATTGACAGTATTATTATAACTGATCAACACGCGGCGCATGAACGGCAAATCAGGTAAAGCTAATATCTGATTATGAATGCCGACTGCTAAACGTTGCTAGCGCCTAAAATATGGTCATAATTATAATGGCATCTATAAAATGTTAGACTCTGACAACGGTATCATAGGATAGACTTTAGTACTAATATAAGCGTAAACTACAAAACCAAGCATATCAACGATAGATACCCAGAAATTATTGCTTAGAACCTGGCCTGCTGTTAATCCTAAATCATTCTTTAATACATCAGAACAATAAATATATATGAAATTACTTATCGGGAGAGAGATACTTTCAATATACACGAGCCACCGGTCCATAGGTCTACCATGATGACGTTTGATCAGGAATATTCATCCCCACTAAGGCAATGAATCGGACACCAATTGGCACAATTTGAAACTGAATATATATTGTCGGTTATCTGTTTTTCTCGTACTTATCTTTGTTACCGACGTATGAGTAAATGGTGAGCGAAGACCGCTCGGCTCAAACCAGATTCAAACTGGAGATCGATCTAGTTTAACATCTTTTCAGCGTCAGGTGGGTGCATACATGCTTGGTTGGCACGTACCACTTCCGCATCCGGTTGAAAAATTCTTCGGTCAGGCACGAACCGGCTTCATGGATCTTCCCTCAAGTCATTCACACGAAAGCAAACCATGGTCAGAAGGGTGGCCCTTCTGATCGCACTTCCCACATGTTATTATCATCCGACAATCGCGATCATTATGTTTGGTCGACCCGTAGTGGACACATTTCCGGTGGGGTCGGTCCGGGTAGGGCTGGTTCCCGCTCCTTTTTCGACCATCTGCACCTGTGGCCATTGGCGTCGGTCTAACACGGTTTCGGTCCTGAAGATATGACGGCACTGCTCCTCGCCAAAACTTGGAATCGATCGACCGCTCTCTTCCTCGGATCTGGGACTATCTGACTCGACCGCGATAACCCAGACCGTCTCACTAGTCGGGCCGTAGGCGCCTTGACCTGGTCGAGGTAGGGCTTCGGTCTGTATCTGGTCGATCCCATTTCGACCTTCAGTTCTCAACTCTTCGCACGTTGTAACGTCTGCAGTGTTTGTTCCAGTTCTTCAACCGTTTTCAATCGGAGAAGCTTCAACTGGTCGACCAGTTCACGATTGTACAAAGTACTGATGAAGTGTTCAACATGTTCGCAAGCCATATTCACTTGCTTGGGATCCTTGATCGGCATTTTAGCCCTTAGACCGGTTACATTTAGACGTTGGAGGTAATCGATCGGCGTTTTTTCATAAGACCTATTCATGGTAGTATTGTCTTGCAACCGATACCCACGAGTTGGAAAATTACGCCACGAATTCACCACATAACTGGGGCCACTTCGATCGGACTTCCCGAGTTAAATGCTTAAGCCAGGTTTTGGTCGGACCTTTCATCAGGTCGGCAAACACCAAGCATCTCTCCCCCTTCTGGCGTCTTGTCTCGTAGGACAGCCGACTTCATTCGGTTGGACCAGGCTCTCGCCTGATCATCATCCATATCCTTACCAGTGAAATCCTCAGATCATTTTGACCTGGACTTGTTCCTTTGCCGTTATTTTACATATGGCCAACCGTAAGTTTGTGCGGAATGGGTATCCAGCTGAAGGCGGCACGTGGTACCACGGGCTAGGCCCCGGTCCGTACTGCATATCCGAGCTTCGCTGGAAGATATTGGTATGCACGATCCCTGGTGCAACCAGTATCGTAGTGGCCCAGATAGTCAGTCTGGGCTTAAGGTGACTCGGCTCCAGAACAAGTTTTGTAAAGGTAAGTTAGTGAGGACTTGTTCCAGCTCACTTTAATATACTCATCTCCACTAATTCCCCATCTCCTAAATTCCATCATTCCAGTCGTGACATCCATTTATAATCCATGTTCGTCAATCATTATTCAGCTCATTAATAGTGTTCATCAAGTTCATCATTCATTCAATCATCTCATCATCTGCCCCTGACCTGTCCGACCTCGGTTTGGTCAATATCCCTGACCAGTTAGCTGGACCGTTATCTGGTCCGCGAGATGATGGGCCAGAATGCAACCAAGTCAGCGTGAAAGACCTCAGAGTAACATTCTGGTACTCCGAGGGGCCTCAACCATATTATTGAGTCTGTTAGATCTTGAACATCCGCGTGCTCAGGAAACCTGTTGATCATGATTTGCTTAGCCAGTATTGCCGGATTGAAGACAGTGAGGCGAGCCGGGTCCGACATTACGAAAGTGGCCAGATGATCCGCACTTCGATTCCACTCTCTTATAACAAGCAACATCTCGTGATAAATGGCTTTATCCTCGGCGTCGTTATAACCCAATCATTCAGTGTCTTTAGTCTGGGGACCTTGCAGTCGATATCACCGGTAATGTCTAATCACTAGGTTTGAGCTACCACAACAAATGATAACCCATCCCTTTTTTCGGCCAGCAGAAAACTATAGCCCATAATAGTCCTCGATACTCAGGCTTTATTTATCGTTATGTTTGACGTGAAATCTGAGGCGATGACCACCGCATCCCACTCGGGGCAGCTTCCATAGTATTACCCACCGCTTTTTTTGACACTGTCTGACCCTATCAAAACTCATCACCATTTTTCTGTCGGGTTAAGCGTTGGCGGCGGGAGCGTAATCGATTGCCTCGGTTGTTCTTGAGAGCTTTCGCTACTAATGCATCCACTACTTCTGCCCTCGGGTGATGCTGACCGCTAATGTCCCTAAACCCTCTTCTTCTCCGTTAGTGCACTTAATGACTTCAAGCGACCACTGCAGCCCATCTGCCCAACCGACCATCGATTATTCTAATGGACCCTTGATGACGTGAGATTTGCCCAGATAGCCCAGATACTGTAGTAGATGGTACATAACCGTCTATTACACTCGTCTTCAATTGCCAACATTTGACTTATCCGTAATCCACTTAACATGGCCAGTTTGACGAACTGCGGCGTAGGTAGTGACTATGTCGAGTAATCCGCAGGCGGTTTAGCATTAGGTACTTATCACTACATCTTGAATTGCATCTCCGTAAAACGATAGCACAGATTTTATGTTTTGCTCGTCACTGGTATCCAGTGTACCCTGTCATTTATATCGCGGCTTGATTATCATAAGTTACAGGTAACTAAACCTCTTGAAGAAAATCGCGAAACCACATTGTTTCCCGCGCGGCAAGTGACAAAGTCATCCTCTGGAAACTTATGGGCCAAGAGAATGTCAGGGGAGCTAACAAGGCGTCACTCCCACAATCCGGATGGGCGCAAAAGGTGACAGTAGCATCACAATCCAATACAAGTCAAGATGAACAACAAAACCATTTCTGTTCAAGAATAATGTGTCCAGTCATTGGACTTAGTAATAGAGCCCAAATTCAGGTAAAGAATATCTAGATGAATAGTCGGTACAGTAAATGTCACCAACTGATATACAAAAAAAATTGGCAGATGCGTTTTTACCCTGTTTCTTACAAGGAAAGGCGTGCACTTGGAAAATACACTAGTCAATTAGGAATTCGCTCTCTTACTGCGCCGTACCAGTGTATTATAGCAATACATATATGTAAGGACATGGTCGCAAATATATTAGTATTCTACATATATACATATGCTATGCGCAATTTAGCGTCCTCTGTAGCAAAAAGAGTGGCTGTATTCGCTACACTGGCATTGATTCATTCCAACTTTGACGTCAAGAATCAGGAACAGGAAAGTGGTGTACATTCTCGAACCATATGCGATTAAACGACTTGCCGACAAGATCAGATGGGGCCCAGGTGCCGGTTACTTGACAAATCTACGATAAATATTGGCATGTAAAAATGCCAATATTTATCTTGACGTGTAATGCTTCATCGAGTACTGTGGGCCAAAATCGTGAAATAGCTTGTGTCTGTACAATCAAGTGAAGGGGATTGTTTTAAACAAATCCATTTATCAGTCAGCCACTACCTAGACAACCCTCTGTATTCCAGAAGGCTGTGGACTTGACAGATCTGCGTTGTATCGTTGACACGTCTCGCAATTATCCCGGAGAACCTTCGTCAAAATAATGGAGCAATCTCTAGACTGCAGACATCGTCATCGAATGAAACAAGGATCGGGAATGTCGACTACTTTATTTGGGCTAAGATTTTTAGGTGAGAGTGATATGGTCGTATAAAGGATTCAATGCAGGGTCCTGGAGTCGTCATCTTTAACAAAATATTCCAGTCACTATGGAACTAAGATATCGCTGAAAAGGTTTTGGCCGTCCAGCTATTGACGGGACGGTCGAAACCTTTACAGATTCGGCAATCCGTTGCATCATACAGTTCACGCTCCACCTCGAATTCCGTCGAACAGGCTAAACTGATCAAGACAGAACATGGCTTGAATTCCCCTCCGTTGAGCGAAGCGGTCAAACAGATTTCGACACAGAGCTTTACAGGCTCCACGTTGGGAGCTAGCGTGATTCTCTTGATTCCTGACTTTTATGGCTATTATCGGTTTCCGACATCGCCAGAAGATACACAGTACTGCCAAGACTCCGGATCTGTCCGCGTTGGTCCCATTACCGACAGCAATGGTGATCTTTCAATCCCCGACATGCCAATATTCCTTAAACGACGGAAAATGCGAGAAGCAAAAATTACGATGTATTATCTGCAAAACCACGGTTCAAGTGCATCGCGCACCTTAATGACAGCGCCTTGCGTTGGCCATCCTTAAATTGCACGATTTCTGATGGAATTGGCACAATCGCTAGCACGAAATCGTTAGATCAATACTTAGCCACGCGGGTACATTATAGGGTTCATTTGCGTAAAGAATAAATGTAGTGCTTAGCTGCAGAACGGTGGTCTGGCTCAAATCAATGACGTTTACCATTTGCGACTTGTGCGCTAAAGTAACCACGCTCAGAGAATAGCAAGTTGCTCATGTAACCGATCGAGCGCTGAGTGCGCTTGCTGCTCGTAATAAAGTGACGATCCTTCTATTAACTGATAAATCATAGCGCAGTATCTATCATCTAGCTAGTCTTCTTTCCAAAATGATTACTTCAGAGTTTTTTTAACCGGCTTTCAATTCTGCTACAACAAGGCATCTATACAGTGCACGTTGTCTGACGGCCTGCCACTGTGTACTAGTATCTTTTAATTAGAATATGAAAAATTAATTGAATCTGATTGCCTTTTGTAAAGAGCATTCTTGACGGAGCCATGGCGACAAAAACTTACCTTTATGAATTACGAATTGTGTGAGTTAATTAGGACTTTGCTGAGTACAGATGAGGCTCGTATCTCCTACGGAAGAGATTGAGTTCCGAGCACATATATATGTATCAGGTCAGTTTCTCATTATTGTACCGGTAATAAATGGTGGTACGTCCATACCTCTAGATAATGATATTCCGAGTTATCTACCATCTTCACAGCATTCTTATGTTATACGGATAATAACCGAATGCACCGTGGAAACCAACCGGTTACTGACTACTACCACCAAAGCTCTAATACTACTAGTGGTTCTCACGAATAGAGGTAGAATGAAAGGTTGAGTGATGGAGATGACCAATGAAAATTTATCCTCCCTGTACCGTTCGTGAGGACTCGAACTGGCTTATTTCATTCTCCAAAAGTTAGAGCACAATATAACTTTACAGTGAATAATGTCTACAGGAGTGAGTAAACTTTTAAGACACAACTCGCATTTTAAACATTCTGTGATTGTATTCCATCTAGACGAGTTATTCCTTTTATTTGTTATCTCTCAGCTAGTATTTGTGTGCGTGCCGACCACAGACAGTTTAAAAAGAAAAGACTAAAAATAGCTCATTCTACTCAGGAATAACAGCCAATTACGAGCATTCTTCTTCAGTCTTTTTGGCGAATCACATGCCAACCTACTGCATCCTTTTTTATTTTTGAATGACAGATCGAGAAGGATGAGGTAGATGGATCTGACCAATGACAATCCATTATTTCTCCATTCTCCATTATACTTTGATTCGTGAGAACCACTACTATGTTGAACAGAAATGGGCTGGGCCACACCCGAAGTATGTGTGTGTGGCCTGTTGATTGATTTGATGATTCGCTGGCTGTTTTCCTGGAGTCTCTTTTTCGTTCTTTTTTTGTTCCTCTGGTTTTCAGGTTGTTGTTGTTTGAGGAACCTGCTTCTTTTAACTCTTCCAAACTTCTAAGAGTTGGATTGGGAATTGTGACGGTACTCAGTGTCTCTTCCGTGATAATAATGCAATTCTCTTGTTGCAGAGCTGATAAAGCCCCAGTACAGTTTCTTATGGGGTGACCACTAGCACCAAAGCGCGACGGTCCTTTTGTCGCTTGTAGACTACAGGAGCTCCGTACAGAGAGACGTGTCGCTATATCACTACCCCAGTTTGCATCAACAATAGCATTAGGTACGATGCATTTCTAATACCACGATAATAGCAAATACCAAGCTTGCTTTGTCTCTTTAATATAGCGAAGTAGACACAAAACAGCTTTCATGCGCGCTTGAGTAGTCGACTCAAGATACTGCGACAAATTACAGACCGACACGCAGATATCAGGACTTGACACACCAGCTACGTAGAGTACAGAACCAATCAATTCACGATACCTTGTGCTTTCTCATTTTCACCAACAGTAAAGTCGCTTAAATTCAGACCAAAACCACTCGGGTTTCGGCGAGAAAGGCTGATTTCTATCCAAATTTTAGACTTGTCGCTCGATAAACTGTGATTGAACGACAAATATGGAGAGCCCAACGATCACGCTTATTAATCACTTCAGTGTCGAGAACGAAACGAGCATATCCAAGATCTTCGTGATTCTTTTGAGGTGATTGACTAACAAAAAATTTGGGTCAGCAAGATAAAACTTGATCCCTAAGGATATTTCACTTGCACATTGTTTTATTCCATACCGTGACCACTTGCATAATCCCGCACATGCTTTGTCGAAGCTTGCACACAGTATTTTCTGGCAGGCAGTCTCCTTCTGGGGAACGCAAGGACACTTTCTCATCCATTGTACCATTCAGAAAAAGCAGCTCGCAACGTCAAGTAGATGTATCACATAGCTGTACTGACAACATAAAGCGAATAATGTGCGAGCCGAATTGAGGCATGCGACCAGAGAATATGTTTCCAAATAACATTTTCTTCAGAATCTCGTTTGATGTCGAATGACTATTTACAGCCAATTATTTGAGCTATTATTTACCAATAGTCGAAGTTTGATGACGAAGCTGAAACCCGGACCAAGAAAGGGTCAAAGACAAGGCGGTGGACGGTCTAGTTGGTGCCTAGTCGGTGCCTAGTAGGTGCACCTGATAATGTACCTGAGCAAGAGATCGATCAGATGAATCAATGGCTGATGTTGAGCTACATTCATTTCAGATCAGTCCTCGATTATGCTGACGGCTATTCAAGATAGTAGTGGATCCACAATTAAAGTTATAATTATGCTCATATTGACCGGCACTATCTAAAACACGTTAGGCATCTAAATATTCCGCATACCCCAGGAAAGTGCAACGGTGGACCTTGTTATCGAGCTTCTATCGCTTCGAGGACACATCCACGCAATCCAAAAACTCGCATGTGCTCGAGTACGGGCTTGGTCGTCAATATCAACTCGTAAGGGGTAGTACTGTCACGCCGTGTTTGATATACGATTGAGTATGTGCGAAGTCGTAATGACTGTGTTGGAAATAAAGCATGTACGGTGGCATCTCAGCAAGCAACTGATTGGTTACCGTTTTGCTGGGTAAGTAAGGTATTAGTTTGGTGTAAACGTTTTACTCAGAATTTCTTAGAGCAGTATTCTCGACCGTTATCACTTCGAATGCAGCGGATCCGGACATCCAGCTGTGATTCCATATATAACGTGTACTCCTTGAACTTCTCGAGAACCTCACTCTTAAGCTTGACTAAGAACACGCGACCAGTCATCGATAAATACCACGATACAGCGAGCGCCTATTCTATGTCGTTTGGACCCATCAAATCACTGTGCACCACCTCAAGTAGCAAATTCATTTTCACCATATCCCCGCATACTTAGTTACGCACACTTTTCCAGGTGCACATCCTTCGCATGTCCTTTCGATGGTGCTGACGATTGTACTGGGAGAATACCTTTCGCAAGCTTGCTAGCATTTTTCTTCTCCACAGTGAACCTCTGCTCCACGCGCTAGAAGAGCGACACCGATAGGAGCTTTGATCCAGACCTGGGATGTAGAGCACATTAATGGCGATTGTATTCCTGCCGCTTTCTAGTACCCGTAATAGACATGTTATAGATAACACAAACTGTTACTTGAGACAAGTTTACTTTCATAACCTCTCAACACAGATAATGAGTAGTATTGTAATTTTCAATTGATCCAAATATAAGGACGTTAGTTTGATATTTGTGACATGTCCATTACGGTATTAGGGTCATATATTTCGAGACCATATTTTTTACTGCCTAAACCGTAGAAAAATCATCGCGATCAAATGTCATATGTGAGCTGGTTTCACTATCTAGTAGCCACATATTCGCTAATTCTCCACCACTCGTTACCGCTTGTTACCCTCTTTTCCTTGGGCACTGGTCACGCTTGTTACCCACTCCATCACATTTGTAGCAACGACTTGTGAGCCCGCGTCCAGGTCGATGATTTTGTTCTTCTTGACGGTGCCAACGAAATTTTTCTTGGTCGATCCAGTTCTTGCGACGGCCACGCAAACCATCACGGCGCCCTCGTGGATGACCTCATGATACAGCAGCTTTAAATGCGGTTTCTTGTTTCTCTCTCTTGTGCATTGTATCATATTAGTGTAGCATCTCTTTGACCTCAAATAGGGACACAATGTTCAGAGAACCTTACATTTGAATCATACTCTGATGATAAGCTTTCAAGTAAAATGTCCAACTTCTGGTCTTCTATTACTTCGTCACCAACCGACGCAAGACGGGTACTCAAATCGTCAAACTTAAGAAATTTTCCGTTTTTGTGTGCCCATGCAACGGCTTGCGAAGCTGGACACGATTGTGTAGACAGCGCATGACGTGAAACTCACGCAAATACTCCAGACGTGTGCAGCACTAGACGCATTCGGAATCATTGACTAAAACCCGGACTGAGCATCCTCGCAATGGTAATCAGGCCTTCAAATCGGCACTCTTCCTTCTACAGCTGCCCCATCGCACCTTCTAGCTTCATTTATAGGTGTCCGAGTAGCCTCTTCATTCTGCGGGCGTCATGCGATCACGAATAGTAGTTTTTTCTCTTCCGTGAGAATGCTGTGGTGGAGCCGATTTCCAAATCCAGGACGGAAGTCTTAAGCGGAATCCTGATACCCACTAGCCCGGACGACCAACTATCGGAGGGGGTACTCCGTTGATCCTGATCGCCATCCGGATCAGATGAATCATCACTATGATGACTGATCCGATCCTCCCGGCCATCCGACCGGTCGTCATGTGCGATAGAATCCATGCTTAACTTCATCTCACCTTGTGTACCCACCGATCGGGGGTGGTTACACTCACTCAGGTGGACTCGTTGATGAAAGCGATGATCTTGATCAGGTCGGAGGGGATGACCTTCTCGAGACGGGGGTGTCCTCGGGTGAAAATTTTCACCGGAGAACGAGCCAGGGACGATACTTAATTTCAGTATCTAAGGCACTGATCGGGAACTTTCGTCCGATCAGGCCAGCCAAAAAAAAAGAGAGAGAACGAGAAACCAAGAAAACCACGATCTTCCACGATCTTCCACAGTAAACCACAAACGTTATCTCCACAAAACCTTTCCAAATGATAAAACGTGTTCCTAACACGTGCGCGTGAGGGGGTAAGGGCTGAAAACCTAAACAAAACCCGTCGGGGACCTTCCGGTAAGCCAAAATGCGTCTATGCACGTCTTAACCGGGAATTAAGTTGAGCTACAGGGGCCCAGTTAACCCTGTGCTCCCAATGACCGCGACACGTGGCGGAGCGACTGGGGTAAATTCAATCCTGTTATTATATATGCAATATCCTATACCTAGTGTACCGTACACCAACTCATGTGCCTACCTCATACTTCGATCCTGTTCGTTTCGTCGCACGGTTGCGCTAGTACCACCTTACACATCTTTGTCGCACCTTCAAACTGATCCGTACCACTTCTGGACTGATTATGTCCAAACTCCAGGGCGATCTTCGACCATCCTGATTCCTCGAAAAGCAGCCTGGAACTAGTTCGGGATCTGCCTCCCAGACACTGTTCGGCCCTATAGTAAACCCGGCTTAACTGAAAACTCCGTCTCTCTTCACACCTGGAGACTGATTTGGGGCTGATCGGCTCGGATCATGATCAGCACAGCGATCAGTATAGTGATCGGAGCAGTGATCAGGGTGATCCACCCCAGATCACCTCAAAACACCTCAGGGCCACCACAACATCGATATAGCCAATTCACTCGACCGTATTCTTGACCCTTATTGCATGTTGGGCCACAAGAGTCGTACCGACTCAGCACTTCTCGAGAAATTGGACCTGATCAGACCTTCTTACGTTAATTCTGGATGGATCCATCAACTCTCACCGCTTGCGTCAGCTTAGTAAGGCTTGTACGGCTCACCACTCCATAAATCCGGCTTTGTCCTGTACCCGATCTTCATATTCTAGGGCGGAGCTAAGTGACTCGGCCGATCAGGCCGGGATTTCCATATCACATCCAACTTCAACATCTCTACCGTTCATGGCTCATTCCGACGACCGGATTCTGCTGTTCCTGATATATTACTCCGTCATTGATGCCGTACATCCAGTTTGTCTTGGTTGATGTAGTCTTGCACGTTCACGTGAACTCCACCTAACATCTAATATCCCGATCTGACCGTGACATTCGCTATTCCATTAATATCCGGGACCAGGCGTAATAACGGTATTCGGCTTATTCCTTCACACTACAACAACCCGTTGTCAACCATGTACGGAATCAGCCTGTCCCACCCATCAACGGTCCTATCTTGATGGGTGTTCCCATCGTCATTAATAAACGGGTATGTGTGCCCAACCTTATTCTTAACTTTTTTTCAGATCGCTTTACCACAATGCCATTGTTGGTAGACGTCATCATTGCGTTTGGGCTCATAACCTGTAGGGTAGGCAAATGTAATCAGCAAACGTGGTGTGGATGGTAAAACCAGAACTAAATTATGTAAAACATGCAATACTAAGCAGCCAGTATCACTCCTGATTCGGTAGACTTTCTAACGTCCAATACCGTAATCCCAATGTGCTTCCTGACGTTGGCTTGCAACTGACACCTGCATGTGTCCAATTAGCGCTTGGTATATATTTTTCCGCATTCTTCCTGACACCGTAATAGTGGTTCTCACGAATAGAGGTAGAAGGGAAGGTTGAGTGATGGAGATGACCAATGAAACTCCATCCTCCAGATACCGTTCGTGAGGACCTCGAGCTGGCTCCTTTCATTCTCAAAGTAGTTGTTCTCATGAACTACAGTATTACTTTAAGGTAAATAATATCTACAAGAGTGAGCAAATTTCTGTGATTCTATTCCATCTAGACGACCTACTCTTTTAATTTGTATATTTCTGCTTGTATTTGTGTGCTGTCGTTCTGGTGCCGACCCCAGAGGCCGGGCGGGTTTTGATAAGGAAATATCTCATTCTTCTCAGGAATAAAGTCAATACGAGCATTTTTTCAGTCTTTTTGGCGAATCACATGTCAACCTACTGCATTTCTCCAGCCTCCCCTTTTATTTTTGGATGACAGATCGAGAAGGATGCATGATGGACATGACCAATGACAATCCACCGGCGGTAGAGTGTGGCTGCGGTAAACTTGGAAGGATAAGTTCATCAATCCAGTGGCTCTTTTTTTTCTCAGCAGAGACGGTGTCTCAAAAATTTCTCCATTCTCCATTATACATTGGTTCGTGAGAACCATTGAATTTATATATAACCAATTATATAAATTCAACTTAAAGTAACGGAACGGATTTTTGCCGAGTTTCGACCCTTAAGTAAACTTTCTATATCACAGCTGCTTTAGACCTAGAATATCTTGGGAGAATATAGAATCAAAGAAGAAATTTTGGGATCTATTGCTAGCTTTTGGTGCTCAAAAATTGACCAAGCTGAACCACCTGAAAAAGATGAAATTTATCAGGTAAAAAGAGTTATCCAGATTATTGCCGAAACTGCAATACTTCACGTCTATATATATATATTCATTTGATTAAATGAACATATACATACTTAAGGTGTTATATGCTCGACTGCGAGATACCCATGTAAAATTCCGCTAACGTATGTATCGCCACGTCTGAAGTAGCAACCAAGTTAAGATAACAAAGAGCATCTATCTGCTCGATTGTTACATCACTTAAAACAAATTTATTGTTCTGAAAATACAAATTTTAATTCATCACACAGATAAGCTGCTTGTCAAAACCTTCGCCTTGGTGTCGCCAATATACATTATTACTGCCTTGGTGAGGTCGTCGTCGCTATAAAGCTAGCGCGGCATGGCAATCGCAGCTCGCAAGCGTGATAAGAAAATCGGCAATAAACCGTATAATTGGTCTCATTAGCCAATCAGAGCGCTTGGAATACCTTATAGAGCAATTTTATTGGCTAAGAGACGTTATCGGCAATAATTTATGTAACCGGCAATAATCCGTTCCGCTACGTTACGTAAGTAATTTAACCGCTGTTTGACAGGGCTGGGTCATGAAAAACATAGGAACATAAGAAATTACGGTTACCGAAGTCTACCAAAATTTCATAGGTTGAATTTATTCTATATTTGCCGATTAGAATTCATAGAGAAACGGGGATGGTGATTGACTTTGGTAGATTTTTTGTATTACACTATAGCCGGTGTTATACCCGACACGGTGTTGTATCCGGCAATATAGCCAATCCGATCAACCATTTTTTCTTCAGTTGACCCCCATTTACAAGAAAAGGACGCAGCATTTCTATTTCTAAAATGATATTACAGTACTTTAGAGGCGCTTACACAATCTACCAAAATGAAGCTCAAGACCACGCACAGTGCCCATGACCTCTCGCCACGTGACTTACGCGACGATCAATTGGTCGCAACTAAGCGATTGCCTCGAGCACAAGTGCAAATGAACAAATCGCAGGGTCCAGGAGGTGATGCCAACTTTTTCGCTGAGCAGTTCAATGGTGATAAAGTTGTCATTAAAATGGTACGATTCGAGAGTACAGCAAGCGACGAAAAGATGCGCCACCTTAAGTTTACTCTTCTTAGATGCTGGCTTTGTACACAGCAGCAATCTCAGAGTACACCTGGATAAAATGTGATCGTAAGCGAATGGTCGTTTGGTCCCATGGTAGTCATATGAATTGCTCTTCCTATCTCAAGCAAGCTTTTGCAATGAGCGACAAGCAAGATTCAGGTAGTAAGTGTCCTCAACTCCACAAATCACGTGCACCTTTCCACGCAATTGGGTTTGCAGAAAATTTGGGTTCTTTTCAAGAAATGTGCTGATGTCGAAACGCTCCCAATACTGAAGAACTTCATGGTTAATGTGACCAGACTCCTTGTCGAAGAGAGGAATGGGTATTCCTTCAGTTCCTCGCGGACCAAAGAGAGCAAACTACAAAAACAAAGACGTCAAAACAAAAGCAAATGTCATACTTACAGCAACTCACTCTAACTTACGAAAGCATCCCATTGTCCGCCATTACCACGTCCATTCACTCGTTCCACCAAATTTTCGTCACGGTTGCTGCATGTTGTGTGTCCGTTACTGCGGCCGGTAGGGTTCCATCCCAATACACATTTTCTGCTTCGTAAATAGTTACGACTACCGCGAAAAGTCGACAGGATCAGGAGCAGAGCTCCAGGCACCACCGAAGAAGTTAGGGGACTGCAGCTGCAACCAAAGTGCCGCCCAGGCACCAGATGAGTGGCCGCGCAGGAAATAACCCGGAGCAGAAGGTATGACATCATAAAGACTTTCAAGATATGGAATAAATTCCGTCACCAATGCTGTACCCCACTGACCATTCGTTTCCGAATCGGCGAACGAAGTGTGGCCGAACTTAAAGCGTGATCCCATCGTCACTTGATGCATAGGTATTGACCAACGTCCAGCTTGTCCATCCTTTGTCTTAGAATTGATACTGCTACTTGACAAACGAGCACGGAGGTCTTACTTATTGGTATTGGTTGACATGTTGTTCAATAGATACTGGGTGGACAAGTAAGTAGACAGGTGAGCATTTGCATTGTCGTCGGTAAGCCAGCACGTATACCAGAGGCTACATGCGATGATAGGGATTCTTTACCGAGTACTGTAACATCATTTTAGAAATAGAAATGCTGCGTCCTTTTTTGTAAATGGGGGCCAACGTCAAAATAATGTTTCCCATTACCAATATGGCATATACAGTCGGGTCTCTCTATAACAGCCCTAACCGTATGCTTACTTTTCGCTGCTATAGTGAACGGCAGTTATCTGCATTGGAGATATGTATGGCTGGCGGAAATCCGTATGTCAAAAATCATGGCTGTTACAGCGGATTGCTGTTACAACAGTGGCTGTTATAGTGAGACCCGACTGTAGTTTGTGACAGTCAAGAAGCTGTTTGAAACAATGAGTGGTACTGTAATTCAACTGCCAGGTCAATCACAATTAGCTATGAGACTCCATCAATCACGTGTAAGAGAAACGTCCGTCTTGCTATTAAATAGTGAACTTGCTAACTCCGCGATTTTCGACCTCTAAAATTAGCTTCTACCTGGTATATTTAGTATGCAGTGTATTATTCATTGTTACAGTGTGGTTGAACCCTAACCTTTTCGGAATTCGGCTATCGGATATACTCTAAAGTATATCTTATTGACGATGGGTACATGACTCCAAATTGCTTCAATTATAAGCGCGTCGCCAATTAGATATTTTCTTATTTTTGAAAATCGGGTATGAATTTTGGTTTGGTGTTTTGGATCCG
Source organism: Sclerospora graminicola (assembly GCA_001887855.2). Taxonomy (NCBI): domain Eukaryota; phylum Oomycota; class Peronosporomycetes; order Peronosporales; family Peronosporaceae; genus Sclerospora; species Sclerospora graminicola. The sequence goes on along the minus strand of MIQA02023158.1, from coordinate 23,549 downwards.
ACCCAACGACCGGGCTCAAAATCCCCTCGGGCATAATTTGGCAGCACGCTTTAAGAAGAGCTGCTTATTCTGTTTCGCAATGCTGTGATGACCCGGGGTCATGCACACCTTACATGTTTTCATCTAACTATTGTATCTTCTGCCGCTCATTCGTCGTGCTGCTTCAGAGAAGTAGGAAAATGCATCGTGAAACAGGAGATAGGGAGACTGTGCCGACGACAAGATGTGCCCGTGGCGAAGGAGTTACACCGCAATTTTTATGAGGACGAGTTGGAAGAGAACAACTTTTAAAGCGTGACAATGCTGGCATGGGCTGAATCCCTCGCACATAGTGATGATAGCAGTAACAGTAGCAACAATATCACGTTTGCTGAAGGCGAAGCAACCGCGCGCGTGATCAGAAAAACCATTGAAAAGCGTGTCTTTAATACATTAGTCGGCGTGCTAATGAAATATTTGCCCGACAAGAAGCGAGAGTTGCATCTGCACAAAATTTACCAAGCCTATCACAGATTAGCGGTTGTGAACGACTGAAATACATATTCCTTTTTCAGTTATGACGAGAAAATAGGGCAGTCAGAAGTTCTGACTAAGAACATCTAATATCCATTGCGATGATCGCTGCAGAGTATATCACTGGAATCTAATCTTTTAATAAGCATATAGCGATCACTAGACTTGTAGATGCATTGGCTACCTCACGAAGATCACGTAAAATGAAGTTCTACTTCGTCATTATGCGGGGACTAGCGAAGATTGTCCAGACACAAAATCGCGCACATTTTCCTCTTATTCGTTCCCATACTCTTCGTCAATATCGATATAACTTTTCAGGATCACAATGGCGCTTATTATCTGCAACAAACTGTAGTCACGGCATATTATCCTGGAGCTGATACAACCCAATCATCGGACGCGTAAACGAAAAGTCTGTTGTTCTTTCTTCTAAATGATCTGAAAGGTAAAGGCGATCTTTAAGTGTCACGTCATCGCTGGATCCTCAATCTTTTTGTATAATATGCAATCTTTCCCAAGCGTTAGGAGTTCATCGACAGTCGTGACTTCAGTCCATCCAGGCATACAAAGAACGGATATTTCTAATCGTCAAAAATTCTTGCTCTCTATGATTTATCGTCAAAGAGGATTCTGAAAATTCCATTTCGCCTCCTCAGTATTTACTAGTTGCCTGGGGTGTCATACGAATAGATAATCTGCCCCGCAACCACCAAAGCATCTGAACTTGGCCTCCACCTCGTTGAAACGTTTTACCAAAGTACTGATATTCAACCATAGTCTCATCTTCAGGAAGCTCGTGCTGCTGTCCATGCGTATATAGCATTACCGGTACTCCTCCAGCAAAATAAACCGTTACCGCTACCTCGTCTTCCCCATCAAGCCACGTGCCCGCCTTTCTTGGCCAAGAAAAGATGCATTTTTTACGAGCTGGATCGTCAATCGAGTGTCTTTGTTGGCATCGCTATCAGCTATGAACTGGAACATTACGAGTCGCTCAGTAGAACGTACCCGGCAACGCGAGGGTTTGTCACGCTCCTGTACGATTATTTTGAAAACCCTCATGCATGGAAATCGTTTGAAGGCAATGGTCGTGTGGCCGCGATCCAGTATTACTTTGAATTCTAGCTCGAACACGTGTTTTTCTTTACAATTATTGATAACCCTTCTAGTATGTACCACATGAAAATCTTATCTCGAAACTGCTTCAAATATAGGAGCGTCGCCTTTAAGATATCGACGTCTAAAGATATACTCCGGAGACAGTTTCAGATTTGCAGTCTAGACCTCACTTAACAAGGATGGGGAGGATCTGGACAGAAATCAGGAGCTATGGATTCAAACGGAGGAACGACCGGGGCACGGGGTCAGGCTCTCCCCCTCCTGACGGAAGCATGCCAACGCGGGCAAGCGAGTTCACCGTCCGCAGCGATAAGTGCGGCGGTGAACTCTGTTTAGGATAAGCGAGGCTGGCCTCACATCGAGCCAGTTCCTACGATAAAGGGAGGAACGCTTGGGGTGTAGAAGAGCCTGCGGGGCCACCACACCTAGGACCAACTGTGCACTTAAATGTTGCTAATACCGGAGGAACGACAGGGTGTGAGGAAGCGCCTGCGGGACCATCACACCCAGGATTAAAGATGCAATTTAACATTGCTAAAGAGGAAGGAACGCAAGGCGGAACGGGAAGACTGCAAGGGGGTGAGGGGGTGCCTGCGGTGCCGCCAAACCTAAGCTTTACTAGGAATTATACCGTTGCTACCCAGAGTGGAAAGCTAAGGAGTGTGGAAGTGCCTGCGGGGTCACCACACATAGGCTCAAATCTGCAATTTGAAATTGCTAATAATGGAGGAACACCACGTTTATACGGACAAGAGCAGGAGAAAGAACGACAGTTTCACCTGAGTTCAAAGGACATAGAGCTAAAGGATGCGAGGAACTTGAAGAAGATCAAACAAGGGCTACGGGGAACCGGACCGAAAAGGTACAGTCGACGACAAAGAAATCACTTAGTATTTGTATGGAACAGGGCTAAGGACCAGAATCGGACGACAACACCATTCGGGACACTACAACCGAAGTCACGGAGGACAGGAATGCGAATGCGAGAAAGAGCACATTGTTGACTGGGGTAAGGGGAAGAAGATCGAGCTGCTGACGTGGCCAGCCAAGAGCCCCTACTTGAGCCCATCAAAAGATGGTGACTTGGTGCTTGCTGTCTACGAGAACGGTCGGCAATTCTGTAACAGAGACGATCTCATTGCTGCGATCGAGTCTACGTGGTCGACTGACGGCGTTGATAGACGACATGTATGCATGCTCCTATGTCGCTCGTGTTACAGTCGCACGGCAAGAAAGATCGACCGCTAGGGGCGCATTAATGATGCTCGACTATGCTTTTGGAGCCGAAACAATGCATCCACTTTTGGCAATTTCCCTTTTTCCGATGATCAGCTTCTTTAAATCCAGTGAATGAGGCCAATTCGGCGTAACGTTTTATGTTAATTTCTGTGGTCCAGATTGCAAATCCGGGCGAAGTCTAGAAGTTGAAATACCCTCCTCGGCTAAACATTTGTGCAGGACTGCATATTGTGCTACTTTTCGCTTTGCTCTACTTCTTATTACTGTTTCTTGGGGGACGATTTGTTGATATTATAGTAGTGGTTCTCCCGAATAGAGGTCGAATGGATGGTTGAAAGTGATGGAGTTGACCAATGAGAATTCATCCTCCCTATACCGTTCGTGAGGATCTCAAGCTGGCTTATTCAATTCCCCAAAAGTCAGAGCACAATATAACTTTGAAGTAAATAATGTATACAGGAGTGAGTAAACTTTACAACCCAACTCGCTTTTATCCATAATGTGATTCCATTTCATCTAGACGACTTTTTTTATCTCTCAGCTTATATTTGTGTGCTGCCGTTCTTGTGCAGACCCAGAGGACGGGGTTTGAAAAGAAAAGACTAAAAAAGCACATTCTACTCAGGATTAACAGCCAATTACGAGCATTCTCCTTCAGTCTATTTGGCGAATCACTTGCCAACCTACTGCATTTCTCCAGCATCCTCTTCTTTTTGTAGACGGATGGAGAAGGATGAGGTAGAATGCATGATGGATGTGACCAGTGACAATCCAATATTTTTTAATTCTCCATTGGACAAACTTGTTTGGGGTGCTCGAAATATGCTCAACATCTCGATGTTGATATTAATAGTTTTTAAGCAAGAGATTTGTGAGAATTCGGAGCGTTTGATGATGACTACGGTCATCTGTACGATCACAAAATGTGACGCTATCAAAATCACGTGCGACCTCTACCAAAACCGACCATAAACTGCCCGACAATTACTATCAGTGACATTGCGACAACGGGTGTGTCCTCTCTGAACCTCCTTCAATTAAGGTAGCAACTCCAACTCTCCTTCAGTGGTGGGGTGCGTGGTGATGTCGGCATAGCCGCATGATAAAAGCAAAAACATACCAAGGTTCGAGTTGAGGTCCTCATGCTCCTCCGGTTCCTGCAGCAGGAAAAAAAGAGAAAGAAAGAAACATTAAGCGCTAGGTATCGCCGGTAAGTACTTCACAAGAGAAATTATAGAGTAGGCGGCGGTCTAAATTCCATAATGTTCAAAACTGGTTCGGAATAGAATATAGTGCAGTATCTCCAGTCGTGTGATGTATTATATTCTATTTTGGAAAATTTTCCGATTGATGATTGGTCAATTAAGAATAAACAACAGAGTCCCCCCCTGTCATCGTATTGCTATACTATATATCAGATGATGGATCGTCATGTTAGAGTATAATTATATGTCCATCAAACACACCCTTAGTTCTTGGTATAGAAAAGATGGGCGAACACAACCTTAAATCCCTTCAATTCATTGAAACGCACCTTAGTCCGATATTAGGACAGCAGTGCTCTTTAAACAAGATTTACTATGCAACAGCACGCCGAGTCTCACCATGACCGAAGCAGTCCACAAAAAGACACATATTCCAGCTGAAAAGAACGTTGCTTCGGTAATTTACGTGCTTTGCCGTTATTTCTGGCATATAATGGATTGTCACTCTATAGAGTCTGCCTTGTTCAAAATGTTGCAAAAGCTCCTTGGAGTTTGTATTGAAAATCTAGGGTACACGAAAAATAGATCTGCTGTTCCATTTTGGCCCCGAATAGCAAAGGCGAATAGCACAAGCCGGCGTAGAAATATCGCAATGGCTGGCTTGCAAAAGTGCGCTATTTGCGATACGTTACCGTTTTTTATGAATAGAATAGCAATAGCACACCGACTGGAGATGCTCGTAGGTTTTGTTTGTCGGGAAAAGAAATGAAGTGTATCTCTCTTTCTACCACTCAGTTTTTGTGTCCAATAAATCATCATCAATAAATTGGCTGAAAACGTTCTCTCCTATTTCCAGAAAAATACGTTACCAGTATTGTGTACTTAACGTTACAGTAATAAAAACGTTTAGGTGCTGTTTGGTTGCAGTCGTTTCGGACCAATTTTGATCATTACAGTTTTTTGTAAAACGACCGATCCAGTTTGTTTGGAAGGCGGTAAGTGGTCGTTATTAATGACCAACTTGGGTAAAAAGAAATTCATCCTCGGAGGTATTTTTTTGTCGTTTCTTCAGGCGAGTGTAGCATCGGTGGCTCGAGTAGCACGAGATCATCCGCGGACATGTACTTTTTGTTTAATGGAAAGCTGCAACAAAATGTTTCGTCCGCTAGGGTGCATATCAATGGAGAATATTTTGTCGTTCATCTCGGCGAGAATCGACTTCTGGACTAGAACGGAATCATCCACTACGTCCAAAATGCGCTTAATCACATGATAACCGCTCGGGTGGTTGCACGCCTCCAAAACTTTATCTTTTAAAAGTCTTGATGATACGTTTACGGCCCTTGACTGCTCTTGGCAAAATGCGCTTGTTTACGACACGCGCCATTGCGTCTAGCAAGCAGCGCCTCAAAAACATTGGCCACCATTTGCATCACGTCGTCATGATTTATGAACAAGCCACGATTTGACTGGAATAGAATAAACATTTTGACAAATTAGAAAAGAGAATCATTTCTGGTTGAAAACGCACACGAATGCGCCAAACGGTTCAGTCGCATTATTTTGGTGCACAATCGTCGACAAAATTTTTGTTCCACCAAATAAATGACCGCTAGAGATGACCCAACATGTTTTTTTACCGTACCCAAACAGGCCCTTAAACGATTCTGGAACATTACCGGTACAGGTATTTGGGATCGGGGTTGTAAATTCCAATCGAACCAATCTGCTGTCATGTACTTGAATATTGGCATGCGCACGCACCGCGTCCTTTTAAATATGGTATGGATTGTGCAAAATAATGATGAAGTTATAAAAGGTCGAGTCGAATGATCCTGAAGCAGAAAAGTACTCCCCGCACCGTAATTAGTCTGTGCCAGACTACCTTTTGAACCTGAGTTTTTGATCTATACCCGACCGTGGTTGAGTGGTACTCTGCTCAGTAAGGTCCCATTTTCGATCCCGGGACCAACCAACTTGGTTGGATTGTAAGTATATAATGAGATGTATTTAACCTGAGTTTTTGAGCTGTGCTACCTTAAATAGTCTGTGCCAGACTATTAATGAACACAAGCCTAATTAAGGTATGTTCGTAAATAGCCCTTTACAGACTACAGTATCCGCTCTCACTTCCGGATTTTCAGAAATGATCAGTTAGTATAGGCTATCCATTTTTAGAAGGAACAGCGTGTAATAGAGCAAATGTGTATCATTTCTCTGTTACTACTCGCAAGGCGTTTGCCTTGCGCTAGATGACTATTGTAAATCTACTTGTTGGATCCGGATCCTTGTTGCATAATGCACCGTGGAGCCGCTAGCTTAAACGTTCACAAGGCCCGCACTTGGTTGTCCTATTTCGTCCAATTAAATCGAGCAGCGATACATTTGTTGCAACACTTTCATAGAAATGTATCACCAACACTTGCTGACATTGATCTACGAGCTCCCCAACAGCTCACTTATTGAAAACTGTTGCTTTTCACCTTGAGTCATAGCTACTGTTTGATTTAGCAAATGAATAATAGAGTGAGTACCACAGTAGTGGTACAAATCAATACGGAAGCTTATGTTATTTAATTGTACCAAGTTTGAAAAGGGATAATTTTGGGCAGTTCCGGAAGTGGAAGCGGACACTGTACTTTATAAGTTGGTAATTAGTCCGGGTTGTGGTTCTCGAACGGTGGACCAAGTAAATATTTATAACGTTAATGTCGATTGTTGTAAATATAAAATGGGTTGCGTATCATGCTTACGGTACATTCAGCTAATGACATAAAGTTAGGTACTCATTAGTCCATCTCAGATCGTTTCGTGCCTTCATACCGTTAGTCATCACCGAAAGGGGCAATACTGTGAGTAAACATAGGTTAGATAATGGGATAATTCTCTGGTGATGTACGATGTCGATTGGAACATTGTACACATAAATGAAATGAAAACAGTCCTGATTTTGCTACATAGCTCACCCAACCCGGCGCTGGTTGAGGTCGGATCTTGACTACACCAAACGAGTAGACTCCTAATAAGTGTTATTTAAATATGACGGACCCCGGGGATTCACCCGGGGGAGGGGGATTGGAGATAAACCTACGCGACTCCGATGAAAGTAAAAGGGATAAGCTACGATTATTCAAATCACCGTTTAAATTTTCATTTCTACACGCGAGAGGCGGCATGACATATGATAAGGTTGAAGTACCGTATCATAAACATATTCATCGCCTTACTAATGAACATGCAGTAGAACAAGACGATGTGGACACTTCAGTGTTGACGAGACAGGGGTAACTCTCAAGGGGATCATTGAAACGCAACCTATATATACATTATTGCTTCGGAATATCTCTCGGAACATCGACATTCTAAAGTTAAACGCCTTCCTCGAGGCTCAGGTAAAAACTTCTATTAGGCTACAGGAATTGTATCAGGGGGTCCTTTACCAGCTTCTTCACTCGACTGGGAACTCAGGATCGCAGCAGGAGGGTGCCCATAGGCGTTAGAAGGCATTCGGAGAATCTTTTGGTGCGGCATCATGCTTTTAGTTGAATACCCAGCGACTAAAGGGAGACGCCACTGTTTACGTTGCGGAGAGGTCGGACATCAGATGCGGGGATGTCCGACGACAGAAAAAACACTTCGGGAAGAACATTGCATTTTGGTGTCGGTGGAGGATGTTAACTCCATAAAAGTCCCGCCACCGACCTTTACCAGTATGGAAGAGCTACTTCAAGAAGTAACGAATCTATGCGAGGCCCAACAAAAAGAACACTGCAATAGAAGCAACATTAGTCGACAAAAACAAAAGCCCCGGTCACATAGCAGACGCACCAGATGAGGCCTCCGAGAAAGAGAGTAAGGAGGCGGAAGACGAGAGGCAGGGAATGCGGATGACCACCAATGGGTGAAGGATACTGAAGGTGCACCTAAATCACCAACGGGAACAAATGAAGAATGGATAGAAGTCACAAAACAAAAAAAGAAATCAACAGTAACTAGGGGATTAGCTATAGGAATGCATGTAAAAAAACTCGGGTATAAACAAAGAAAGAGAAAACGAACGGATGGAGGAGGGGCGACCAGAAGGGGGGATATCAACGGGCAGCAAGGGAGACTAAAGAGAAATTTTCCGAAACAGGGTGTGACTAAGGAGCAGACGGAGCCGGAACAAGAACCGGTGGGGCGATTGGACGACGGAAAAAACAGACCTTAAAGCTACACCTGCAACTAAAAAAGGTACAGAAAGGAAGGTAAACGTACAAGGGGCGTAGGTCAAGGAAAAATAAATAGAGAACACAGAGCTCCAACTCCAGGAAGCAGGGGCCGAGAAACGTATCAAGGAACTAGGTGTACAAATGAATGAAGCATTTGGTTCGCTATCCTGGTTATCGTGGAAGACAGGGGACATAGAAGAAGGACGTAAGTGGAATTTGCCAGATGCGATGATCGTGATGGGACTACAATTAGTTCAGACTCCTGCAACAGGAAATTGTCAAGCGTATGGAGTAGTGCAGGCATTGATGAACTCAAATTTAACTAAAGACATCATCAAGATATTAGAACGAGGTGCGCTATGTATGAAGGAGGGTTGTGTGGCGAGAGCCAAAATGGATTTTGCGATCAAGTTTCCACCGGGCGCTCGAAAGCAGACACTGAGAAGTCTAGGGCTGGGTTATGATCGAATGTCAGCCCAGACTACCGAGAAGGAGTTTCGGACGTACCTAGATGTATATCGTACAAGTCCGTTAGAGGTAAGTCAGGTAATAGGGGTAGAAACATGGGGGAGTAATCATACTTTAAGTAGCATTGGAACGTTCCTGCAACGAGACATTTTTGTCATAAGTAGGGATGCGGTTTCTGGCACCTTGGGAGCGATACATTATGCGCTGGAGACAAGAATATACAAGAAACGCAAGTATGCCAACCTGTGGGGAATACCCGATCACGATTGGAAGCTGTATTCAAAGAGTCACAACTTTGAAAGAGAAAGCAGTCGCTGATAGCACTAAACTACCGATACTGCTACATTTTTAGCAGGCTCACTATCAGGCCTACGTACACGGCTGGCGTCACGGGGCGGAGGACAACTTATCACAACAAGGATCGCACATTGTAATGGAAGAGACGGCACAAGAAACACGAGTAACATGCTATGAGGGACCCGACTGTCGAGGAACAGAGGATTTCGAGGAACGAAACTAGGATTGTGACGACAAACGAGGCGCAGACAAGGGTCACAAACACAGGAGAAACGATTCGACATGCTGTATCAGCGGGAGAGCCGGAAATACATCATTTTTTAGATGGCAAATGGATACACTGATTCGGCAAGGTTCGCTGCCAGCTAGGATTCTCCTAGCCTTCTTACATTCGAAGGTGACATGGAGACCAGAAGCCGATCAAGTCAGGCTGCTGGAAGCGGTCTTAACCGACGGTCACACGCGGACAGCAGTGACACAATATTATGACACACCAGAAAAGGAGTTAATATTGTGGTATAATCACTTACGAGGGGTAGCAGCATTGGAAAGGAGAGCAGGACTACAACAGTAGCCAGTCAGGAGGGGACAGTCAGGCTTTGGGGTAGACAGAAATGAGGAAGCCTCGAGAGACAACTCAGGTTCATCCAGTTAAGCCGCGCAAACGATAAAGCGCACAGGTGACGAGTGGATAGGTGATCCGGTGGAGAAGACCTCAGAAGCACGGAAGGACCAAGACGGCAGGACTCCAGTAACGAGGGGATTGTATGATGAATTGGCTCTGACTACCAATGAATCAAGTCTGTCACAAGGTGACGATCAAGGTTGGAAGAAGGCTTGGAATGAAATGGCAGAGGCGTGGCGGCTGCAACAAGGGGCCATAATTCCGAAAGTGCAAGCTAAGACAGAGGAGTAGAGAAGAGCGTTTGAGGCGGTTAGGGAAGCAATCAATCATCTACTCGCGCATTTCACACACCCTCACAAGTTATTGGAACTATTTCACCAAGACAGTTTTGTGATATTATCTCAGGACTGGAGGAAACAGTGCTGAGAGGAAGTGATAACACTGTACAACAGTGACAAAGTGTCTGCGGAAGAGGCGAGTGAGTTTACAGACTGGGAAGGGAGGGTTCACATTCTGCAAAACGAGAAACAAAAAGAAAAGGTAAGGAATAGTGCTCAAGAATGGGCGAAGTTGAGGAGAGCGTCCTATGGTCAGAATACTTTAATTAGGCTATGCGCACCAAGAAGGCGGCATCAGGTAAGTAAAATTCTCATTTTTGCACGTATATATGGGGCTCCAATTGCGGCTTTAGTGGGTCAAGATGCGGCATTAGATGACACCATTGTGGTGAAGCTGAAGCGCCATCTACATGCCATGAAGGTAAACGCTACCTATAAAGAGCTCATGACTCACTTTGATACTATGAAAGACACAGGGTGGGCCGAGTGACACGGTTTCATGTTTTCAGTTGTGACTATAGAGCAGAAGAAGAGGATCCTCATCATCATTTGCAGCCAGATTCCCTGGCGGTACGTTACTAAGGGCTATGCAATTGATATCGTGGGTGATCGGGCTTTATGACTCAACGAACAACTACGCCTACCATCAGCAGTGTATGCCGAAACATGTAAAGCGGACACAAAGAAGTGGAAATCACAAAAAGCACTACGAGAACAACAAAAGAAGGCAAACCCAGATAGTTTTTTACTGGTCATACAAAATGTGCGAGGTTTCACTCAGGGGGACGATATGATTGGATACGAGCCTGGATTTGAGAACATGGTCACTCAGATGTAGTTGGAGTACTTATTCAAGAAACTCACGTAACGTTACAAGTAGAAGCCTCAACCCTAACAAGATGTGGGAAAAGGCGAATCAGTACAACGATGATAGACAACGACTAGCGCAGTGGAGCGTTGGGCCGGACCGAACAGGAGGAGTAGGGATCTTGTTTTTTTTTCGAATTCGCCCACCTTATATCTCCGTGGAATGAACATCTCTGGAATAGTATATCAATTGGTTTTTGCTCTGGGAAATGGCATTTATAAACATTTACGGACCGGCATCCTCAGTCGCCAGTCGGGCAAAATTTTACAGTACTCAGGGCGAGTGGTTTTTGAAGACTAGTGACTTTACGATTCTATGTGGTGATTTTAATTGTGTGGAGGATCCCGTGCTGGATTGTAATGGTGTCACGAAACAGATGAAAACGGAGTGCGAGGAACTCTCAAATTTACTGCAATGGAGACACCTCCAAGACTCACAACTAGTCCAATATAACGTGTGGTTAGATGAAAATAATTCAATGGAAATTCCGTACACGTTTTGGCGTGGACGATCGGCGAGTCGCCTGGATCGTTTTTATGTCTCGGAGGAACAGTTTCGGAGGATTCTTTGGACACAGGTTAAGCATCCAAGTATCCCGTCAGACCATGAAAAAGTCAAGTTAAGTCTATATCAAGAAACGTATGGACAGACCAAGACCAAACGACATTCGAAGTTAATTTACCAATTATGTGGAACCCAAAACGGAGGAGTAGCTGAAGTAATCCAGCAGCTAGCTCGACTGGAAGTGGAGCAGATAAGTGGGACGATATATTACGGGTATGGAAATCGGCGATTAAGAATGTGACGACTCGGCAAGCCAATAGGAGGAGAAGAAAAGCACAGCGGCTAAAGATGTTGCTCTATGACAATGTCACAACCAGACAAGATTGTATGGACATAGAATTTGCGGAATTGTGGAGACAAAATAGATGGAGGACGGGACGACGTTATCATAGGTCACCTATAACTGTTCGGTGGTTATTTCAAAGGACTTAGTTTGGGAGTCTAATCAAACGGTAACTAATATCATCCTACCGGGTACTGTATCACCCCCTCAGGCGGAAATGATAGCTGATAAATTTGTTGCAGGTTGGACGCCGATATTGGGTACTTCACATAGAACAGTAACGGCATCGAATTTGGAAAAACAGGGTGGAGAAATTCGCACCGATTCATAAGTTTATCAAGGTAACAGATGTGTAAAATGCAGTCCTGCCGGCTCTTATAGAGGCGGCCAACATTCTTCAAGCTGTAAAAGGGCTAGAACGGCGGAAGGCAGCGGGGGAAGATGGAATTAATAATGATTTCTTCAAAGATTTTGTGGAGGACATAATGGAAGATCTGTTGGTAGTCTTCAATGATGTTTTGAGTGGAGGTAATCCTCCTTCTTTATTTTTCAAAGCGATTATAACCCCCCTGCGGAAAAAATGGGATTCTGATAATGCCATGGACTATAAGCCGATCTCGTTGTTGCGAACTGGATACAAAGTTTTTACCAAGATCCTGGCAATGCGTCTGCAAACTTTTTTGGCACGCCTAATCGGGGACTCGCAGCAAGGTTTTGTTCACGGTAGAAGAATGGACCGCTCAGTAGTGATGATGATGGCTTTTTTAGAGCGTAGAAAAATGAAACCGATGCGTGCAGCGGACGACAGTGAGAGTGCTCTTTTATTGGACGTCGCGAAGGCTTACGATACGGTAGACAGGGCCTATGTGCTTCAAGTTTTACGTAATTTTAGATTCTCGAGGTCATTCATCGATTTAATGGAGAAACTAAACCAGAAGACGACAGCGCAATTCTTGGTGACTGGGCAATTATCAAAGGAAATGCAGGTCATTTCGGGGATCCGACAGGATGCCCATTGGCTCCCTTACTGTTCATTTCAGCGGTGGAACCACTGGGAATCGCTCTACACATGGGCAAGAAATTACAAGGAATCACTCTTAGCACGGGAACAGAATCGTTTAACCATTTGTTTTCGGCTTTTGTTGATGACTCTACAATTTTGCTTAAGCGAGCCGGCCAAGTGGGCACAACATTCAATTTAGTGAAGACGTTTGGAGAACTTTCTGGATTACAGGTGCAACCGAAGAAACGTGTCCACATTTCCTTAAACACGGAAGTGTCGCAAACATCCTGGTAGAGTATTTTAGTGTTACAGTTCAATCATTCGACGCGATATCTTGGCTACGAGATTGGAGCAGATAATTTAAGCGAACAAAACTGGACACATCGGCTAAAGGCGGTCCAGCGTCGGTTAATCATCGCAGAAAAATATGGCACTTCGGTGCTAGAGAGGGTGCAACTATTTAATGCTATTGCTTTACCTGCTATATTGTTTACAGCGAAGGTTTTCTCTCCCAACCCTGTGGTGCTACGGAAATTAATTGGGTTCCAAAAGCGATTTGTGTGGAATCCAACCGGTGACAATGGACAGATCAAACACAAAATGTCGCCAACATTAGTGTATGCCCCCAAACATGCGGGTGCTCTGGGGTTAATTTCCATTCCCTTGGCTATCCACACTCAGTTTGTCAAGGAAGCAGCGTGTTGGATGATCGAGCCAAGAACCCAGTATTCACTAGTGTGGAGAATATAGAGTGACTTCTTTCGTCATGCGGGAGTCGGAGCGTTCCTCTCTCCAGCAACTAGACAATTCGATATAAGGGTGGTACACCGAGGTAATGTTTCTGGACTAAGCTTAGGCACGTTATCTCAATATTTAGGGCCGGAGTTGGAAGAGAAAATATCATAAAAAGGTACGTACTGCAGTACTTACCGCAGGCACTAACGCATATCCAGAGGATAGAAATGTTTCCTACCACAGCAGTCAGGGATGGTGACATAGTGAACATTACTTTGAGTGGGGACGAAACACCTTGGCACAGTGCCATGCCGGTCGAGATTTTAGCATTCTGGGGGACGTTCCACTGGTGGAGCAACCCATGGATTCTGGAAGCGTCACAGACACCAGTAACGTTCCGGAAGTATGATAAAATCGCGAAAATTCCAATCCGGGAGCTTAAGATCCGCTGTACAGGGCTGAACTTCTTTTCTTGGAAGGTGCATACGGCAGAAGAAGGGGGTCACAAAATGGGAAAAGGTGTTAAGATGGCTAGCGACGGTGATTATATGCTCACCTAGGATATGCGTTGGTCAATACATTGGTCAGGACCCTCCACTACAGATTACATCATGTCCAGTCAAGTTCCGACACCTGTGCTGGATCAAAAGTAGAGCTGGTCAGATCCAAGGACGGGACGGGATCACCGGTGAAGAGTGGAGCTTTTCGCAACAACCGGATAGCTTTCGATGGGCCGTACAATCTTTACGGGATAAAGGGCTAGTGGAAGACAATGACATGGATGGAGTCAAGTACGTGAGCTTCACGGCAAACCCGCAGTTACATGGCTATCCGTGGAAATTACAAGAACACACAGGATCAAGAACCATGCAATATTGGCTTCGGAAATCGCTTAGAGATTTGTATTATAAGTACATCTCTACATCATTACATGGAGTCTTGGACAGCTGGGACAAGAAGAACGAGCGGGAGACATGGGGACGTGAAGCCAAAGACCAATCATTTGGTGTCACGGAAACATGTTAACAGGTTTTTTTACGAGACATGGGTCGTTACTAAGCGGCTACACACCAGCCGAATGTTTACTACCCGGGATACGAGGTCGATAACGCCTGCCGCCTCGATAAGGAGTGCAAGGCAGAGGGGAAAGGGGTCACACATATTGTGTGGGGGTGTAAGCGGGTCATGTCTTTTTGGGCCCGGCTTATTAGTCGTTGGCATGGATGGGTAGTTCCGATGGACACGGTGGGTTTTTTCAAGCAGACCATAGCCCAACGAAGAGCGCCGCCGGTATCATCAAAATTCAAGCTTCGCATCATTAACAGATGTGACAGTCAAGCTGACGATTGTCCGATGCAAGTTCCTCGTTTGTGGTGGGCAATTTGCTCAATCGGCTTAGCATGGATATGGAGGGTGCGTAATTTAGTGGTGTTTCAACAGCACCACTGGAATCCATACAAATTCACTGAGTTTATTTGGTCGAGGACGATGAAGCAAATAAGGGCAGTGGCAGAATTCGAGAAACGTAGAGCAGACTAACGGATACAAGGTATGCAACTTCAGATTTGTCTGGAGTGTTTATTAGACATTGATGGAAATCTCAACGCACGTCAGACCGCAGTTACTCCTGATTTTAAGCTAACGACGTAAGGTACTGAGAATATTACACAGGCAGTTCATACATTTATCATAGCTAGTACTTCCTCTGTCCCGAAATATAAGGCCGCGCCTACAGTTAAGCGTGTCCAGGAATATAAGGCCGAATTGGTTTTAAGTATGATTTTATATATAAATTCAAAGATAATCCGCTAAGGTCCGATTTTTGGTTCAATTAAAAAGGCAAATAAGTGCGATGGTTTGCGCAAGCAGCGCGACGAATTCCGCATCAACGCGTTATTTTAGGTCACTGCGACCACGACGACCGCTCGCGCAATCGTTAGTTGTACCTACCTCCAGCTTGGCGCGGGCTCATGCCCATAAACGACGTATCTAGCACTGAGAAAGTCAAATATTAGAGTAAGATCATTGGTCACATCCTTAGACAGCAGACATATCGAATTTTTAGAAAATATAAGCGAGTACCTTCTTACTCTAGGCCACTGCCAAGTTTTTGCAGTGCTTGCGGTATCTCGGATCCGTCTCCGTCATTTTGAGAGCTCGGACCCCATGGAGTGTCCGACTTTAAAGGCCATATCTCGAAAACCGCTGAGCCGTTTTGAATAAAAACAAAAACTCCTCTAATCAGCATGGACAAACAATTCAAAACGTCCAATCAGCTAGCCCCTCTCTGCTTAAAAATGAAGTTTAGAAAAAAACGGTCTTATATTTCTGGACAGAGGAAGTAGTAATTAGACTAAATAGACTACAATTTACAACATGTAACGTGTATTGAAAAAATATAAACGTGTATACAATCGCTACACTAAACCACCTCAGTTTTTTCTCTTTACAAATTCTGTGTCTTTTACCTTCAAATGCTGTAACTCAGGGATTCTTGATTAGTCTGCGCCAGACTAATCAGGAAGTTTTGCTTCACCTAAATTAGCCTTTGCCAGACTAATTCCGAGCCCAGGCTATTTTTACAGGGAGTACAGGCGTAGAATGTACAGGCGCTAAGGCCTTTACATTAGTATCTTGAGATTGACAGGTACTACGTGAAGTACCATTACCAATGTGTATTGCGCAAGAAAAAACAGTGCGCTACACAAGGGTACAACAAGAGTTCTCGTAGTCGTTTCGTCTATGAATCCGTACAGTTCTAGGTATGCGAGATTGAGTCGCGTTCGCTTCTTCAGCTTAAATAGAATCCTTACAATTACTCAAGTTCGACAGCAGGACGTGGGTCTCACATGAGCTCATTTTCGAATTTACCATCGACTTCCAACGAACGTTTGAGTATGAAACTCTTTGTGCAAGCGCTGGCCGCTGTGGCGTTGACTGCTACCAGCAGTATTGTACAAGGCCAACCCATTAAAAAGGCCATTACATTGGTGACGAACATGTGACTTCTTCGGATGAGAATGCAATTTTCACTGGAATGACAGTAACCGCTGTCTGGGCCGCCGGAACCTCTGAACGCGTCAACGGTGTCGGTCTTTATTATTTAGACAAGGATGGGAAAGAGAGTTCCTTTCGCCACGGCGCTGCTAAAACTAAACAAGAGTCAATGATTCTGGGGGAGGGCGAATATATCAATACCATTGGATTTGCGCATGACGGATCGACCATCACCTACTTCGCGTTTTTTACCAACATGAAGAATTATACCTCCGCCGGCACGGAGCCGGGGAACTATGCGTTTGATAGTCCCAGATCTGGAGGATACGAATTAGTTGGTTTCATGAGTAATCAAGAGCAAGGGAAACTCCATGGTCTTGGGGGGCTTTGGTTATGCCGTGATCCTAAACTATGTAATAGTGATGGTGGTGGTAGGTGTTGAATTTGCACCCTTTTGATGAACCATGAAAATGGATGAAATTTGTGCGAGACCGTCATAGTGCATATTTTGTATAGTCTAATATAGGTTAAGAGTAATTTCGACAGGACGACTTTTAATACTATAAAATATATATCACTTTTACTTTTACGCCTAAAAAACACTTCGGATAGGAGTCAGCGCCGTCGTACTAACAGACGACAGGCACTGCACTCCCGGGGAAACGCATCTAGTCAATTGAACGCTAGCACGTGTGTATTTGAAGTGGGTTACGCTTTACTGTGAATTAATTACTTTTCGTACCTGGAGATTTGGTGTTTGGTTTCTAGCAGGATCAAGCATTTACGTTACGTTTTCTTGTGGATTATTGCGCAGGTTTACGCTTTTTCAGTGGAATCTCGTATTTTACAACAGGTTATGAGCCCAAATCTAAACGGGCTCTCAAGTTCGATTAAAACTACTGTTTCAAGTTAATTAATTTGGTGGAAGTCCCCTTGCCAGAAGGGAAATTGTGTCTGGTTTAATTGTGATTGGAGTTTTTAAAGATGACTCTCGATTGTATTTCACGGCAACTATGGCTAGTGATGGAGAAGCTAGAATGGCGGAAGCACTCACTGCGGTGGTGGAGTGCATACAGAAGTTAGAAAACAAAGTTGACAAGCGCATGGATAAGTTTGAAAACGAACAAGCTCGTGCCCGAGACCTGGGGCAGTCTAACTCCTCGAACGAGTTCAGAGACAGCCTCAGGAATCATGGACCCTTCGGCGGTCGCATGACCATTGATGATCTCAACAAAGATGAGAGAATTGGGCAAGGCGTGCCTGGAAACAATGCCATGGGGCAGGCAGGAGGGATGCCTGGTGGAAATGTGAACGTACCACAAGCTGGTGTGCCTTTTGGGGTAAAGTTAACCAAGCTTACGATTCAGAATTTCACGGGAGTGGAGGTCTATAAGGGTCTAGGAGCAGGTTTTAAGCAGTGGGCCTACCTGTTCCTAGAAGCCCTGGAAGTGGCCCAATTAACTTCCGGTTTCCAGTGGAATGAACGTCTCAAAGTAAACAAATTGGGGGAACATCTTGAGGGCATAGCCTTAAGATATTTCCAGACAAATATCGGTGCTTGGTGGGCGGTATCTCCGTCTTTGGTGACTGTTTTGGAGCACATGAATAATGCATTCAAAGTGCATATTTCCCACCACCAAGCATCTGCAATGTTCGCAGCAGAGAAAGACCCTAAACGGTCCTGGACTGAACACCTACTGTATCTGGTAGCTCTGACGCGTGAGAGCGAGCTACCAGATAAATTGATTGTGGAAAATATTGTAAAGTTTGCAGCACCGAATTTGAAGGTCGCACTCATGGTCAGATATTATCCCATGAGGCAAGACCACGTGCCACACGCTCAAGAATTGGTGGCATGGGCCCAAGAACTTGAGGACGACGAGCGGAAGGCAAGACGTCCGCCAAGAATTGTTGCGAATGCTGTACACAACGTGAAATCCGAAAGGGTCTGCTATGGATGCGGCGAAACGGGGCATATCCATCGGAACTGCCCCAGGCCGCAAAGAAAATACGATCCCAAGAAGACAAGCAAGAAGGGACGCTCAGACACATTGTCTGAACGTCGCTTCGTGCTAGCCACGACTGAAAATTCAGGTGAAAATTCTGAAATCCCTGAAACAAATGACGAATTCTGGATCCTGGACAGTGGTGCGAGCCGACATTTAATCGGTGACCCAGGTCTTTTGGAGGATGCAAGGGAGTGTGGTAGTGAAGATGCACTAACACTCCCCGACGGCGGGAAACTAATTGTCACGCAAGTTGGAAAGGTGACGGTGAAAAGTGACGAGTGGCCTAGCACAGAAATTGTGTTAAGCGAAGTCTACTATGCACCTAAATTAGCCAAGAATCTTATATCGTTGGGCTGTTTGAAGCAAAAAGGGTGTCACATAGATGATAAGGATGATGGCATGGAGATAAGACTTGGTAATAAATCACTCTTTCGTGTGGAACTTTGTGGTTCAATTTTTGTGGCAAAAGTGCACTCAAGCACTGTGAACGCTTTCCGAAAGGAGTTTACCGATGTGGTAATGAGCGTACAAAATGAAGGGGCAGAAAACGATGTGCAGGAAGGAAGCCTATATCATTTTCATGCTCGTCTAGGCCATCTTGCCTATGACACGATAGAGCGTATGGCAAAAGACCCACGGTCAGGAATCGCTCTAACTGACCACAGAAGACCAAACTGTCTGACGTGCGCCGAAGGAAAAGGGTCTCGGTCGAAGCAACCGAAGCGGGACTCAGGCGAAAACGCGCCAATTGATCGGATCGGTGGAGTTATCTGTAGCGATCTGAAAGGTCCGATAACTCCACGCGACAGAAAAGGAAACCGTTTTTTAGTGGTCTTTGTCGACCATTTCTCCAATTATGTGCGCGTATTTGCCGCCCCCACAAAGGACAGGGCGGCGAAAATGTTCGAACATTTTCTTGTATGGTTCGAAGGAGAATTTCACTGCAGAATTCACGTACTGCGTACTGATGGTGGCGGTGAATTTAAAACGCTGGACCTATTTTGTAAAAGGACGGGAGTACGAAGGCAGGTGACTGAAGCCGCAACACCAGCCTCAAACGGGAAGGCTGAGCGGATGAACCGGACCATTTTTAACATGGTCCGGTGTATGATTTTCGGGTCGGGCGTGCCACTAATGTATTGGACGGAAGCGGCTGAGTATGCGACGTACATACTCAACCGCAGTCCGACCAGGGCTAACCCAGGCAGGGCGCCACCTATACAGGTGTTAACGAAAAAACAAGTGAATGTCAGTGACATTGTGGTTTTTGGATCCCCATGCATGGTTTGGAGGGATCCAAAAAATAAATTACTGGGCAAACATGCGGAGCGTGCCCTTATCCTCGGAAAAAATGATCAAACGAAGGGGTACAAGGTCCTCTTGCTGAAAGATCGGGTGGTGACAACCACCCGACACGTTACAAACATTGAGACTCTCGATGAGAAGTCTAATAATCAGATTGCCAGAAATTTGGAAACGGATGAAGTCACAAATGAGGAAATGAACGAAGGCCAAGCTGCTGAGTCGGTTTCAGTCAACCTGTCAGCCAAGAAGAAAAAGGGAGACGCTAAACAATGTGAAAACAAGTCTAAGGCCCGGAAATCGGCCAGAAGCGTGAAGAAAACCGCAAAGGCTGCCGCTGCGGAAGAAGAGAAAAGGTTGAAAAACGTCAAGAAGTTAAAGAAAAAGAGGTTGCCATTGGAAGGAGTTTCGGAGCGTACATCGACTCAAGATGGAATTCAAACAGAAACTGAAAGCGCTACCGCGGCGCCGGATGAAAATGCATTGTTTGCCTTTGCTGTCACGAGTACGAAAAGTGAAACGAGTGGAAATTTCGCAGCCACACCCGACCCAAAGACTTTTCAGGAAGCACATGCTTCGAAACAGTCTGAAAAGTGGGCGGAGGCAGAACGGGCAGAGCTACAAGCACTGACCGATCTTGGCACGTGGAGTCTGATGAAAAGGGTGGAGGGTAAAAACCCTCTACCAACGAAATGGGTCTATAAGACCAAACTTAAGTCTGACGGGACGGTGGAGCGCTACAAAGCTCGGTTGGTTGCGCGAGGCGACAAACAAGTGCTTGGTGAGGATTACCTGTTCACCTTCTCAACGGTGATGGAGTTGAATAACATGAAGGTAATCCTTATCATGTCATTGGTGTGGAAGGTGCCTGCCAGACACGGGAATGTACCAAGTGCATACCCCAAAGCAGACACCAAAACTGGATATGAAATACATTTACGAATTCCTCAAGGAATGGAAGTTTCGGAAGAAAATTTGAAAGTTTTCGGAGTGGATACACAGAAAGACTTGGTGCTAAAATTAAAGAAGAACCTATACGGCCT
Source organism: Sclerospora graminicola (assembly GCA_001887855.2). NCBI lineage: Eukaryota > Oomycota > Peronosporomycetes > Peronosporales > Peronosporaceae > Sclerospora > Sclerospora graminicola. Next base: position 2,727 of record MIQA02023158.1, on the reverse strand, counting down.
AAAACAGGCTGGTAGACTGTGGTATGAACACTTACGAGAAACTATGGTTAAGCTTGGTTTCGTGCAGTGTTTGACCGACACGTGTATTTTTATACGGGTCTCTGACGATGGCAAAACACTGGTTGGTGTGTACGTTGACGATTTACTCGTCACGGCGACCTGCGAAGATCTGATTGAAATTTTTTTGACGAAATGAAAACTCTGGAATTAAAAAACCTTGGAAATGTGGAGAAATTTTTGGGAATACGTGTGGGGGATGGTCCGAGCACCGGTTACACCGTTGACCAAGAGGTCACAATCGACGAAATGTTGCAGAAGCACGGCCTGCAAGAAGCGAACACAGTACGGACCCCAATTGCAGAAGCAGATATGGACGAAAATTTGGATGAATTGTTACCTGTGAAGGCAGGTGGAGATCTGCCCTGCATAAAAAATTTTCAGTCATTGGTCGGCAGTTTATTGTGGATATCCCGGTGCACACGACCGGACATTTCTTTCGCAGTGCACAGTGCTACTCGACGTACGCACGCCCCGACACTGGTGGATTATAAAATTGCGAAAATAATTGCAAGGTACCTAAAGGGTACAAAAGATTTGAAATTACACCTGAGTCACGACAGTGGAAGTCATCTACCGTTGCGCATTGTCGGCTATAGCGATGCTGATTTCGCAGCCGACAAGGTGGATCGGAAGAGTGTCAGTGCAAGTGTGGTTTTCGTGAACGGAATAATTGCTGGCTGGAAGTGCAAGAAACAAAGCACTGTTGCATTATCTACAGCTGAAGCAGAATTTGTGGCCGCAGCGGAAGGTGGAAAAGAAGTGCTGGGTCTACGAGAAATTTTCGAGGAGATCGGTGTGCGTGCAAAAACACCGATCGTCCTAAAAATCGACAACATGGCTGCCATAAAGCAACTACAAAATGAAGTGAGTGCTGCAAGCACAAAACATGTCGACGTTAAACTCAAGTTTTTAAAAGATTACGTTCAAAAGGGAAGAGTACACCCTGAACATGTTGGAACCGTGGACATGATTGCGGACCTTTTGACAAAAAATCTTGCTGCACCTCGAATTGACGAGCTCAGAGGACAGATTAGTTTGAAGTAATTTTCGAATGAAAATGAACATGGATATATTTTCGATTTACATATGGTTTTATGATGGTTGCATTGGAAGACTATTCGACACATGCAGCGATAGCGGTAACGGAAGGAGTGTTGAATTTGCACCCTTTTGATGAACCATGAAATGGATGAAATTTGTGCGTGACCGTCATAGTGCATATTTTGTATAGTCTAATATAGGTTAAGAGTAATTTCGATAGGACAACTTTTAATACTATAAAATATATATCACTTTTACTTTTACTTTTACGCCTAAAAAACATTTCGGATAGGAGTCAGCGCCGTCGTACTAACAGACGACAGGCACTGCACTCCCGGGGAAACGCATCTAGTCGAGTGAACGCTAGCACGTGTGTATTTTAAGTGGATTACGCTTTACTGTGAATTAATTACTTTTTGTACCTGGAGATTTGGTGTTTGGTTTCTAGCAGGATCAAGCATTTACGTTACGTTTTCTTGTGGATTATTGCGCAGGTTTACGCTTTTTCAGTGGAATCTCGTATTTTACAACAAGTTAAATTGTGCTCTAACTTTTGGAGAATGAAATAAGCCAGTTCGAGGTCCTCACGAACGGTACAAGGAGGATGAATTTTCATTGGTCAACTCCATCACTCAACCTTCCATTCTACCTCTATTCGTGAGAACCACTATTAACTAGTACGAAGTACTCCGACAATGTGATCAATCCGTTTGTAACGTACGTTAGCGACTATCTAAACACTGAAATCACGGAAAAAGCACGCTACACCCCACACCCCACACAAGCGGTTGTGAACCAAACAGTTCACGGCGGCTGTCGTCAAGCTTCGAAAAATTTCTCATCGGGAAATTAGATAATGGGTTTTGAAGCTAGTAAAAACGACCTTTGCTTCAACCACATTTTCATTGTTTTATATTTCTTCATACCGCTAAAGATCATTGGTTATCTTGTGCTTGGATCCATCCCGGAAACTTTTTGTATCGCATGGACCATACTTTGTCACTCCCCCTCGTAGGACAATTGTAGGCAATGCAGTGCAACACTTCGACCTAATTAAGATTGCTGCTTCGTCAAATTAGTATTAGTACACTGACAGCTTGGCGTGACTCGATTTCGTATTGGTTTGACCCTCTGTGTGAGGTCTCGTGGCTCATCTTCTGGTAATATATGAGATTCGGTATGGGCAAGTAGCTGCCTCATTATAGAGTTTCAGGAAGCCCTCAAACAGCCAGTTGAGGTATGAGGTGAAATATCCTCATTTTTAGCACCCTGGTTATCACTAACTTTGGGGTGGACGTCATGTCGCTTGGCCAAAAGAATTGGTGAACCTATCAAAGTAAAAAAAAACGATATTCTGAAAGAGGACCCCAAAACTCATTATAATGTTAGATTGCAGCTTTTCAACCATCGGGTATTTTTCCCTTGAGTTATGAGCGAAGCTTTCCACAGTACCAGAAAATGTTCGACCTCCAAATGGTGAAGCTAGTTAAAAGACATCGACTCTTAGACCTAGAAAAGATAGTTTTAAGAGCTCATCATTGTACGCGCATGACCTCAATTTTTAGTACAGTTCAGCGATACACACAATATACTACAGTATAATAGTAAAGTACAGAAACCCAAGTC